>JAFISD010000044.1:0-160748 GCA_022560085.1 Helminthosporium solani
GTGGGGGTGGGGGGGGGGGGGGGGGGGGCGGGCGGGGGGGGCGCGGCGGGGGGGGGGCGGCCGCCCCCCCCCCCCCCCCCCGTACACTTTCCTTGCTGCGCATAGACGCTGCTACGATACGATTTTTATATATGAAGCCTTTTTGTTTGGGGTCTGGGTAGATGTGTTCCTTTTTTTCTCACTATTTGAATATGGTCTGCATGCTTTGGTCGGAAGGGATAGGGGGGGTTTAGGGGTGAGCCATAAAAGGACAGTCGAGAGTGCAGCAGTCGACATGGTTTACTTGGTCGGTGGTTCTTAGGTGCCGTGACGGGAGAGCATGAGATGGAGCATATGGTTGGAAGCTTGACTCTCCCAAGCATTTACTATAGTGTTTAAGGGGTTGAATAAACACTCATTGGAATATGGTTATTAGGAAAGATGTAGTCACGCAGTCGATAACTATCCCATCTGTATCTGCTAACAGACTGCCAGGTCAATGTTTGGTGCATGCAGGGCAATCACCCGAGTAGTAGATATTGATTCATTGTACTCCGCGGCAACGCTATCACCGATGCAAGCGACTCCAACCTTTAGCTTCTTCTCCTGCTTCTCAGCGAGGTTTCAGTCTCCAGCATTCCATCTATGTCAAACACAGCACTCCCATCTCTCAGCCTGAATTCTTGTAAGCTTTTCCGCGACATACACACCTCAGGTCCGCACCACAGCACAAGCCGTCCTGAAATTGGACACGACGACGCCGAATTTGGTCGTGCCATGAAACGAATACCATGTTCACGGGTATAGAAACGCGCTGTGCATGCATTGTGACAGCTGTAATTTCTTTCAAGCACATTGACATGCGACGTCTGTAACATTGGGTGAAAGACGCTGGTATAATAGCCTGTTCGTTGGCTGTCACTATATGGTTAGCTTTGCGATTCTGGCAAGACCAAAGGTCATGCTTTCGGTAGAAATCACAAGGGTTTAGTCTACAACAAAGTTTGGTTCCTGTATCAGATGCTGCAGCAGTTCACGCCCCTGAGACGGCTTGTTTGAAGCCCTGTGGCCCTTGAGCTTGCCTCTCATGAGTTTCAAAACACCAACACTCTGTCACGCACCTGACGCCGAGCCAAAAGAAACAACACTGAATCATGAAGATGTTTCTTCCTGCTGACAGCTGCATGATGTCCGCGCCGTTCATAAGACCACTCGTGCAGAAAGACCGCTAATCTCCACTTTGGTGCTTCCTTTGGCGAAAAATAACACCATGTACGGCTGGTACAGTAGCCGACCTTGCCTTATTTGCGGTCTTTTCCGAAGCTGCATTCGGATCGTTGTCTCTCCGCAAAAGCAATATTAGCGAGCAGAGGGCGTGAGGGCCTTCTTGTCATCACATGTACAGTAATATGTGAGTCTCTATCTATCTACTACCGCTACCGTGCCGTGCGTGCCACCACCACCACCACGCCACGCCCCCCAACGACCGGGAAACAAGAGAATTTCCTACTGCAACTTGATGCATCTTGACTGGTCAGCAAACTTGAAGGATGCCTCTTCACCTCCTCTAGCGACGCATTTACCAGGTCTCGAAATGCTCGCCGCAATGTCGCCGAGGAATGTGGAGGGTCGAATATGCAAAGCTAATTATCCTGCATTCCAACCGAAAGCGGGGCACTATCGTGGCGCTAGTCCGCATTCCGGTCTATTATTGGGGTATCTCAAAGCAAATTTGCTGGCATATGCGGCGCACGTTCCACCGGGCATACGTCCAATGCGTGCTAGGACAGATCGGGGTGGTGTGGAAGAGGCACGGACCATCTTCTGACCCCACTGGATGCGTGATGCCCAGGTCCTCCCTCCTCTTCTTCGCACCCTCTGTGCCTCCTTGTGCCTCTCCCATGTCCTAGCTGGCCGCCTTTATGACCCATCTGGACAAAGCGTCTCAGAGAACCGTTTTCGAGTTTCGTTTCTTAATTTCCAAAGGTTCGTGGTGGTGAAACCGCGGCACGTCGTTGACTGACAGCTGCTCCATCGTATACGACAAACGATAGTCCTGCTGTCGTTACCGCGTTCTTGCAAAGTATCCCATACTCAATGTTGGACACGTAATCTGACGTACGAATAGAGCGCCTACACGAGTGCATTGCAGACATGCGGCTCCATTGTCGCCTGGTACAACACTTGTACATAGGTGGGTGAGCAAGCGCTCCCGTCGTATCGCCAGCGTCATCCATGGCTCGGATCCCAAAAGGCAGCGTATCAAAAGTGCTGACGGGCACAAGCTTCTTCACCAACGTCTGCACTAGGCAAAGCGCCATCTCTTGACTATAGGACCGTGCACTTCTAAATCTATCTATTGTGCTATCTCCAGGTCTCACGTCTCACGACGCTAGCTAGCCCGGCCTGCAGGTTGGTGGTTGTTTTCAGGATGCATGTTCGGCCTGCATACCGCGCTGCCTGAGGGCTGCCGGGATGGCAACTCCGTCTTTTTCTTACAACGGGCAACTCGCAGGGCTCACAGAAAAGGTTATAAGGTCGACCATCTCCACGACATAGTTCTACGAAGACACAGCCTTCTACGCCTCCTCCTTCAGAGCAGTGACCAAGCCCAGAGCATCTCACCGCACACCAACTTCTGATCTCGTCTTTTGGGTCTGCTACTGTATTATCTCTACCCATTGACATTGTGGCTCATTCCAAGTCAGCTTTCCACGACCAAGTCCGTCCTATTTTTAAGAAGTGCTATAGTTATCTGTTTCGTACTTTGGTCATCACAGTCTGCTCGAATACAAAAGGATCCTCTTCTACCATCTCTTCATTCATCAACACGCACACTCCGTAGATACTCACAACTTCAATCACAACATACCTCGACAATGCTCTTCTCCAGCCTATCGACGGCCGCTACGGCCCTTTGCATCCTCGCCTGTTCTGTCACCGCTGCACCAACCGTCCCACGATCGACCGACCTCGAGAGCCTCGCTGTCAATGTTCCCCAGAGTGATCTTCCCAAACCAGATGGCCTCGAGTTAAAGTACGTCTTGTTGGGTATCGGGACCCAGAACTACACATGCACCTCTGGAAATGCAACAGCAACCCCTGGCACTACTGGCGCAGTCGGTACGTACTGTCTTTGACTTCGATATGCAACCAGCTACTAACAAGACTACAGCAAAGCTTTACGACCTCGGAACCCGGCTCAACAGAGATCCCATGGCACAGTGGAAGATCAACACCATCTCTGGCCTCGCACTCTCCTTGTCCACTTATGCAAACTGGCTTGACATCTACCTCAAGTTCGAAGGCTACAACGAGTGGCTCGGTACCCACTTCTTCACCAAGACCGATGCAACTTCCACCTATCCAACCTTCTCTCTCGACAAAGTAAGGGCATCCCCATTCCCACTCGCCATGGTTGCCAAGAAGGACGAGGTCGATGCGCCCAAAACTGCTTGTCCCGGTACCAAGAACGAGGGCGCAGTCAAGTGGCTCCGACTGGTCGACGACAAGGGCTTAAGCCTTGGTGGTGTCAATACCGTCTACCGAGTCGAGACTGCGGGTGGAAGGTCACCGACTACATGCGCAGGACAGATGCCAGCTTTCGAGGTGGCTTATGCTGCGCAATACTGGGTCTACGGTCCCAAGGCATAAGGAACCCATTTCTCGACCTCCAATACCTGGCTACGATTCCCACTTTCTTGTTCATACTTTGATACCCTTTCCTTGTTCCACTTCTCGCATTCTTTCTACGCATAATTTCATGATACCTTTCTCCTACATTACACGCAAGGCATGCATGTGCTTTTGGGGAGACTTTTGCAATTGGGGGATCAAAATAGACCACACGTGCACACACACATACACACACACACCCCCTATCTACCCATACTTAATTTGCGACAACACAATATCACTTGATTTCAAAAGCATTGCATATCATGGCCTTGTCTAAGTGTGGGCACGTACAGCTTTGTTGACTCGGTTAACGCCTTTGTGCAACGGCAGCCGCAGCTGTCTTATGTTTCCATCCCGGCTTGGACAAAGTCATTGGCGTAAAGAAAGGCACTGTGTGGTCCCTTTCTGTCCACACTCAAGTACGCCATCAATGAATCTCCCTGATACGATGTTAATGACGGATGAAGTCGCCTCGTACCTCAAGCCGTCCAGTCTGGGTACAGATCCACCCGACACCACCAGCGCACGCGACACCACCCACTCGCTCTTCGCCCGAAACAAGCCAACTGCGAACTGGACTTCTCGATGCTCAAAGCATGACTGTGCAAGCGCTGGCTGATAGCGACAATAGGTGTGTGCTCTTCAACTTGCACCACCACACTGGTTACCGAGAGCGGGCGCGGCCGGTGTAACCATCGTTCGGAAGCTCAGCAGGCTTTTCCACGGTATCTACTCCGTAGAGATCGCTGAAGCCAGGCAAGTGATTCGTTGAGATGGCTGGGGTAGGCTGGAAGAGAGGGTGGTGGTTGGTGCAGCGGGTATCTTGCTTGGCGCCGAGGGGGTTGCGCAGGCACAGGGTATACCACTCCGTACAGTGGGTTGGAGTATGTAGGTGAGAAGATTGTGGGTTAATGAATCGGTGCAGTAGGCGGGTGTGGCTGCTAGGGTTCGAGCCTGCGTTGTGGAAATATTGACGGGGATTGTGGATCCCGTTTGATAATTGGCATACTTTGACTTTTCGAACCGACTTTTCTGGCTCTTCACCGGGCGCCTATGTACTTCGTAGGCACCCGGACTTCACTAAAACTCAGTCTTTTGGTCATCGGATCATACTGAACGGATCAAGGTCCAAGTTCGTGTAAATCCAGGTTTGCTATGGGTATGGGTTGTCTTGCGATGGATGGTGCATGCGGCCCTGGTTCGCGCCCGGGAATCTTCCCACGCCTCCGTATATACGAGTACATGGCAACCATTACCTATTGCCTCAAATGAAGCCATCGCTGAGTTCATCAATACTCATCTTCAAACAACATAAAGACTATCATTTGTTCACCATGGGTCTTGTCTCAATCTCGGGGCGTAACTCTAGGCCATGGGACCGAAAGCAAGCGCATGATGTATGTTCAGTTCGGTTGCCATACTGCCACTCGGGAAAGCAAAGCTTGAATACTTTCTCACGCAGAAACTATGTGGCCATCGCTGGAGCCGATGGACCGCTTCGGCACAACAAGGGTTGGCGAGGCCAGCACATTGCATCCTCTCCACCGCCGTCGACGTAAGGGGATTGATGCATCGCAGCGCGATCCAGTCATGAACTTCCAACCAGGCCAGAAAACTCTTTGAAAACCAAATACCTCTTCGGAATTTTTACCTTCATGCCAATTGTGGAGTGTTGCAATGGTGCTTTCGGGGGATGCGTTGCGAGCTTTGAGAATTGATTTTTCCGGTTGTTGGATTGCGATCGAAAGCCCACAAAGGAACATGATGACTATGGGTCCATAACTCGTAATGAGCTTCCATATTTGGAGCAATTAAAGCCAGGGTGGGAGAGCGGCCACATGGTTGTTGCTGCGAAGTAGATGGATAGTGTTAGCGGTTATACTGCTTGGCTGCTGCGGCCTTCATGCAGGTCATGCCTGATCGGCTGACGACCGATCGAGGTCCTCTCGCCGTGGGGTCGAAAGTGTGAGAGGTATGTGGATGATGAGTGAGACGGAGGAGTCGCTTTCGAAAATGATAGAGAAGTGAACGGTCAAGGTCGTCGTGCCATGTTCTGGGGGCGCCACGCTCGGGCCAATATGAATGAGTTCGGACGCTCGCTTTTGGGACCTCAATATCCATTACTTCATCACAGCTTGGAAAACTTGACGACAATTTTTCTCTGCGATAAGAGGTGGGCGAGAATAGAATCACAGGTAATGCTTAGTTGATCACGTCATAGTCGAGGCTGGCCTCACGACTCCACCGATGAAAGCCCTCCACGACATCTTGCAGATGAACAGCACGTCTGAACGATACACTTCGCACTCCAATCCCAGTGCATTCTTTAAGCCGCCTTCGAAAGAAACGAGCCTCCAAGAAATCGGAGCCTGCCACAAAACATCGCCGGAGAAGATATAATTACGCAGACAAGGCCGACGACGAGTATAAATGGTCGTCATTTTTAGCATCACCTGCCGGCATAATTATATGACATGCGTTCGGATCTTGAGCTCTCCGCTGACAATATTCAGGCGCTGGGTCCCATGTTCTAGAAATACCGAGCTTACGGGAAGCCTTTTCTGCGACCGTTGCTCGATGCAGAGCCTTTGCGGTCCAGCTTGATGTTTCTGTCCCCAAGATCCTTCCTTTGTGAGCTTTGCCGCAGTGAAGCATATAAGCGCGAGCACACCACTTAGCGGGCCATCAGAGGCACTGTACCAAGACCATAAGCTAACCACCTCAGCCTTGCTAAGAATATATTGTAATCTTCTGAGACACTTGTTGCTGGCCATTCTTGGGTATACAACATCAGGACCAACATGTAATCTCTTGTTGGACGAACCATGAACGACGACTTCGCGGAGCGACAACATTCGCTATGCATGTCTGTTCGATCACCTTATCTTGGCAGCAATCGCTGTTTTTACTGGAAAACAGACCCCAAGGCTCAACCTGTTGTAAGATTTGACCCTAGTGCTGTACAATGTCTGTAAATCATTACTGACGTCTATCAGGCTACAGGGGCCGTTTCACTGGGCTTTCCCTTTTATGATCGACATGAAATTGATTGGTTCATCACGAGATTTCTTTGTCTCCCGTTATCACCTCCTTCAGCATTCCAACAAAGCAAGCGAGAACTGGTGGGCTCACTTTGAGCAAATTCATAGGACCTAGGCAACAAACAAAGAAGTTCTTGGTAGTGATGCTGATTAGCTGTCGCCTCTGCAATATAGTTGGCTTGTATCAATTTGTTTTCAACCTTAGCAAAGTGTTTTATTCTATTTCCTGTATCACATCAGATATTTTGTAAGCATTGCAACCTCTGCCCAAGCACTGTAGATCGCCACAGCCCACTGAAGACCACCAATTACGTTCACCATGATGAGGAACCGCAGAAACCGTGGGCATCGTGGCGACGGCAGGAACAATAATCAAGATAACAGTAATTGGAACAACAACAGCCATAATAGTTGGGATAGCAATAACAATAGCAACCGGGGTAGGATCAACAACCGGAGTATCAATAAAAATCGAGGAAATAATAAAAATCGGGGTAAAAACACCAATAGAGGCGGGCCTCGGACAAAATGGTGCAAGTTCTGCAAGGCACAGGCTGGACACGATTCAAAAGGTTGCTTCAACAACCCCCAAAACAAGAGCAACAACAATCAGAACAGGAATAACAACCAGAGCCAGAACAACAAAGACCCCTGCATACGCTGTGGTCTAATTGGGCACACGCGCAAGGACTGTATAGCCAAAGAGGTACCTCGGAACGACCAATGCGACTGCGGCTGTGAGTTCCATCGTAACCACCAATGTCCATGGGGAAACGATCAATTACAACGTCTAGAGAATGAAGCACAAAGTACTGGCCAAATTTGCCAATGGTGTAAGGAATATGGGGACGATACAATCTTTTGGAATATCTCACGCCAATATGATACATACAACTGGTGCTGGCACTGCTCATCTGAAAACCATAGGACTAGTGGTTGCAAGCAGACACAAGCCACGACTGGCAAGGATAAGTGGAATGCTGCGATCTCTGATGTAATTGAGGCCTGGAGACGATGGGATCCAAGATCCCACGACAGAAAGCTTCTCGACGACACCACCGGTGATATTCCCATGGCCACAGCGGAATTTTTGCTCCGCCCACCATTAACCTCGGACGTCTTATGGTGCATCATCTGTGAAGAGATCGGACATACTGAAGAAAGAGGGTCTACACCATGTGACTACACCGTCTTCAACAAGAGTGAACCCGTCGGAATACGCAACCAAGCAGCCAAGGGCCAGCTCGCCGTCAGCAATGACAGCATGAACAGCAAAGGGTTGAATACCTGGAATGAAAACACCCAACAACAGGCCATGCCTTGGTACAGACCCAACAAAGACAGCAAGCATGGCAATTCGGTCAACATAAGTAATAGCATCCACAGCAACTGCACAAACTGCCGCAAAAGTATAGGACCTTGGATCCTTTCAGTCCCTACGTCGGGTCAAAAAATGCATTGCAACAACTGCGGAGCCACTAACCAACATCCCCAAGCCCCCAAGCCCCTCGACCGACGTCAAACTCTCGAAGCCATGATCGAAATAGTGCGCATCCTCCACGGAAACTCGCAAGCAAGCAACCAAAACGCAATCAGCAGCAAACTACAACGTGTGAACGCGATCGAAAATGTGCAGCTCCAACGACCCAGCATGTTTCTCCCCAAAAGCCTTGCCATAAAGTCATGGCCCCAAGTCCAGCCCATCTACAACGATCTCCACTGGAAGAAGGGTGGGAACCCGATATTCAGATTGCCCGATAATAGCACCGTTGGATACTTCAACACGAAGAATAACGACCAGCTTTACTTCCCCGCGACCAAGTTCAAGATCAATTCGGATATGATTGATACGTCTCTGGATGCGAATACGGATATTAATAGAGCGGGATACTTGGGCATGGAGCTAAGGTGCGCAACCTGTGGGCTCAAGGCGTTGATTGCGGACGATGAATTTGACGTTGTCATGTGTGGAGCAGAACCGATGAACACGCTGGGGATGGGTAGGGGCAAGTGTGCCGTTTGGGTTGACGAGAGGGGGAGGCCGAAGGGATGTTGTGGGTGTATTCCATTGATTGGGCGTGTGCCTAAGTGTATTTGGGTGATGGCGACGTGAGGCAATATAGGTAGGGAAGAAACTGGAAAGATTTGACCAGAAAAGGCTGCATTCACTGACACTTTACTTTGTTATTTTCTCGTTGGTTATGTTTTGTTATGTCCAATGCACATATGCATAGGTTTTTCTCTTTTAACCCGCTTTTAACGTCCAACCCACTTCTCGTCCTCTACTCAATAATTTTACCATATCCAAACCCCCTGACACCGTTACTGACCCACACACCCTCTCCAACCTTCACCGTATCAACACCAACCGGCTCCTCCATACAAAACCCCTTTTTCAATGCCCACCGCCGACTCGTTCCCCTCTGCCCTCCCGCCCCAACCTTTGCACTCCTCAGGCTGTGCCCCCAGCGTCCCGCGAACGGCTTTCTCAGCTCCCCCTCGTCGGCGTGCATGCTCCCGTCCCCACCCGATTTCAAGGTCGAAGACGTAAATTCTCCCGCCGGAACCCCAACTGGCGGCGTAACCCATCGCCCGCCGCGGAACAGGTAGAGCGATGTCATGGTTCCCTCTGTTAGTTCGGAGACTTCGTTATACAGCAGCACTTCGGTATATGCCTGGCCGAGAGGATTGGTAGGGAGTGCACGGGCTCGCGATTGGTCGTAGAAGTCGCGATACGTGGTCTTTAATAAAGTGAACGGGGTCGAGGGTGTCGGCGCCATGTCGAGACGAAAGACCCATTCTGGCGGGTGTTGAACTTGGACGGGGAGGGAGTCAGTGGAACCAAGGGCCAGTGCGCCGCCAGTGAGAGGGGAGGGTTCGAAGCCGATGTCTGCAGGATGCGGATTTTGGGGCTCACTTGGTTGGGCGAGGGAGGAAGGGTAAAGTGTGGAGAGTGGGACTGGAGGTAGGGGCATGAATTCTACCGTCATGTTGCCTTCTCTGTCGAATAGGATCCGTAGCTGCGTAGAAGGTTGGTTCTTCATATACTTGTTCCTTAGCTTCAAGATAGAAAGGATACCTTCAATGCTTCGTCTTGTCCACCTTTCTCAACATATTTCTGTACTTCGCTCAATAGCTCTTTGTGCAGGGATTTTCCATCTTCCAACTTCGCGGCAACAGCATCAAAGTCGAAGTGTTGGGCTGCTTCGAGCATGCGGTCACGGTGGTAGACGAGCATGTAAAAGGGCGACGGGGTGATATAGTTTAGCCATGGTTGGGAGTTTTCGGGGGATGTAAGCAGGAGAGGATCTTGACCATAGGAAAGGAATGTTAATTGGATGGTGGGCCTGGTGTTGGAGAGCTGGACTACGGACCATAGCGGAGAGAGGTAAAGAGATGGAATTCTGTTTCTGTAGGCATGACGATGGTATTCAATTGGTTTGACTATTTTGGTTGATGAAGATTTTGGGAACATGGTTCTTGATTGATATTTGAATGTGGACGTTGTTGAATCACGAAGGGCGGGGGTGTATCGAGCAGTTGCTTACAAATACGGTCTGGATTATGTCATATACATAAGTACGGAGTAGTAATGATGGAAATCTAGTGCATCTATCAAAAGTCCTCTTGATGTGTCAAATTGGCAATCTTAGGGGTTGCGGATTATTATTGAGGCTGCTGGCAGGGGATGTTGGTAAGATTCGGTGAGGTATGATGTCACGTGACACGTATCCCTCCCAGCATGCTGAGCACCCTGGAAGGCTATACACATACATCGCAAGGGGTTCTTAGAATGTATTGATTGAAACAGCTCAAACCAAGCGCTTAATTGAAAAAGAAGAGTTCAAAACATGAGTGTGCATTGAATGTACATACAATACTCAGTGTGTAGTGTGTAGTGTGTACTGGTGTCCTGGTCAACTATGTGCCGATGACGTCTCTCACCAGGGAGCTCAGACCAGCGCCTTACTCATCAGGTTCCGGGTAGTTATTGTAAATTTCGCGAATTGAAGCTTTAACGTGCAAGCACTCGGCGCTCACTCCATCAGCTGCAATAACTGTTCAACTACACCACGGCTCATTGAGCGCCTGCCCCAACTCCTCCCTATCGTCATTCCTCTCTGCTGCTCGCTGTAATAGCTGTTTCCCCGTTCTCTTTTCGCTTTTGCCTTGGGCCTTTCCCCTTTTTCGTTGCTCGTCTTTCGTCCCTTCACAAGCATGTCGGCCAACGCAGCACCACTTCCCAATAGCCCCGGCCCGTTCCCCGTCTCGATTCCGCAGCAAGGCACAAGCGGGCTGTGGGACCGCATATCAACATGGGCATCCGAGCACAAGGGCGTCGTGTACACAGTCGCTGGCCTCACGCTGGTGGTCAGCGCCGGCGGCGTGATCTACTATCTGTCGGACGATAAGAAGGACTCGAGCGCCCCCACGCCCGCGAACAGGAGGAAACAGAAGCGCGACCGCAAGAAGGCCAAGGACCGAGCGGAGAAAGAGGCGGCAAAGGACAGAGAGCAGGACACCAAGGACGAGCCCAAGAAAGCTTCCGTGGCGGCGGCAGTTGAGGACGAGCTCCCCGACGTGGATGAGAGCTCCGTCGGGGCGTTGTCGGAAGAGGTACGCACACAAGACGTGCCCATTCCATTGTTCCTGAGGGACCATGGCTGACATGACGCAGGAGCGCAAGGAATACGCAGCCAAGCTCAAGGCGGCAGGCAACAAGGCATACGGCTCGAAAGACTATAACCGCGCTATCGACCTCTACGCTAAGGCCATCCTCTGCAAGCAGGACCCCGTCTTCTACTCGAACCGCGCTGCGTGCTGGAATGCCATGTCCGAGTGGGACAAGGTGATTGACGACACCACGGCGGCCATCAACCTTGACAACGAATACGTCAAGGCGCTTAACAGGCGGGCGAACGCGTACGAGCAGGTCGACCGCAACAGCGAAGCTCTGCTGGACTACACGGCGAGCTGCATCATCGACGGGTTCCGCAACGAGAGCAGCGCCCAGAGTGTCGAGCGGTTACTGAAGAAGGTCGCCGAATCTAAAGGCAAAGCTATCCTAGCTTCCAAAGAGAAGAAGCTGCCGAGCCCGACCTTTGTCACAAACTACCTCCAGAGCTTCCGCCCGCAGCCGCCGCCGGCTGGTCTCGACGATGAGGCAGAGCTGGATGAGGAGAGTGGAAAGGGGCAGCTCCGCAAGGGCCTCAGGGAGATGAACAACAAGACTGGCGAAGGCTACGCGGAAGCCGCGGCAGCCTTTGATCAAGCCTTGCAGCTTGGGGATTTGGGAGGGCACGAGGCCTTTGCCTACAACATGCGAGGTACCTTCAGGTATCTCAAGGGCGACAACGACGATGCGCTAAAGGATATGGACAAGAGCGTCGAGCTTCAGCCATCGCTAACACAGAGCTTTATCAAGCGTGCCAGCATGCATCTTGAGCTCGGTAGGTCGCTTCTTATCCTTTTTCCAATGCCCAGTTATACAGCTAACACGAACAGCAAACCCCGACGCTGCCGAAGCCGACTTTGCCTCCGCGCTCGAGCAGAACAAGGACGATCCCGACATTTACTACCACCGCGCCCAACTGCACTTCATCAAAGCCGAGTTTGGTGAAGCCGCCAAAGATTACCAGAAATCCATTGATCTCGACCCAGACTTCATCTTCTCGCACATACAATTGGGTGTCACGCAATACAAGATGGGCAGCATTGCCTCTTCCATGGCAACTTTCCGTCGGTGCATGAAGAACTTTAAGGACGTGCCCGACGTGTACAACTACTACGGAGAGCTGCTGCTCGACCAGCAGAAATACCAGGAAGCCATCGAGAAGTTCGATACCGCGGTAGAAATGGAGACTAAGCACAAGACGATGGGCATCAACGTCCTCCCACTCATCAACAAGGCACTTGCGCTGTTCCAGTGGAAGAACGACTTCTCCGAGGCGGAGAAGCTGTGCCAGAAGGCGCTTATCATCGATCCGGAATGCGACATTGCTGTTGCGACAATGGCTCAGTTGCTTCTGCAGCAGGGCAAGGTCACAGATGCGCTCAAGTACTTTGAGCGTGCGGCAGAGCTCTCGAGAACAGAAGGCGAGATTGTGAATGCGCTGAGCTATGCGGAGGCAACGAGGACACAGTTGGAGGTATGTGCACGATATCCGCGCGTTTCCGACCCAGTGGAATATCCTATCGCGCTGCGCGTGATTGAAGAGATGCTAACGCGCGCGGTATAGGTGCAAGAAAAATACCCAAAATTGGCGTCGAGACTGGGGGCTATGGGCTCTATGGGTGCGGCAGGAATGCGGTAATGTTTGATTGATTGAGTGATGTTGACGAGCCCCTTGCCCTCATGTCCTTATCTGCATTGGTTCCGTTGTCAGTACGTGGGTGGGGCCGTTGGCATAATATTCTTTCACATTTTGTATTTACAACTACATTCTCCCCTTTCTTCCGCTTGTCGCCACTACCTCTGTACAATCACCATCGCACGTATCAAAATAATTTCATATGCAACTTAGTTTGAGTTGGTTTCTGGACGGTTCCTGAGATTTGTTGTTTGGTTCGAGAAGAAGATTTTACGTTGACTGATGTTGTCTACAGTGACAAATACTCAGCTAGCTCTACTGCTGAAGCACGTATCATAATACGAGAGCGGCGTCGACCCATCACGTGGCAGCAGCCATTCATCGAGAGGGGTGGGAATTCATATATGACTATAATTTGGGACTGGTCAGCTTGAATATACTCGGTAGCAGTGGCGATATTATCGATGGTATTATAGCGACTTGGTGGTGCCTTGGATTGATGAGAAGTCACATGCATGGTTGGACGTGTTCGAATCGGCGTGGTGGAACCTCATCACGCTCATCTCCCAAAATCTACATAGTAATCCGTATGTCACGACGAGGATAAAGAGTCCACAGTTTGATGAGAAGGACTCATGCAGCCGACATGCCTACATACTTTGAATGTTTCGGCGGGACTCCAATGTTGCCTCCTGTCCACTGCCGTGCCGTTGATCGACCTGACCGCTCGACGATCCGTAAATCTAGCCCTCTTCACCGCACAGGAATTGTCCGAACAGAGGGACCATGCGTGCATGCTTCGAGTGCGTGGTACTATCTACAATAGATACAGAATCTGGCGTGCTCGGGTGTTGAGTGGTCGATGGCGAGATTGGCAGGCCGACATTGGCCAACCGGACTGCTTCAGTAGGGACTTGGCGTGGGTCAGGACGATTGCGTCTTGAGCGCGATGAGAGGCGGAATGCAGAGATGGAATGTTCATAGATATCGTGTGTGACAGTGAATATCAAATCTTCAAAAAGGTTGTATGAGTGGTGGTTGGCACGGCGGAGACTGGATTGTCTATCTATTAGACTTTGGCGGGCTCTTCAGACTCGACAGCTCCGAGTACTTGGTATCTGTTAGCAAGAAAGCAGCAACAATGATGGCAACCTGGTCCTTGTACAGCAATGCGACATGCGGAGTATAATACTTGTATGTATAATTATTGTACCGAGTAATGTGGATGGGCATATATTAGATAGATACATACCCACATACCCACCCACCCCGCCCACCGCCCAAACGCCTTCTTTGTCCATGCCACACTGCAGCGGACTTTCTCTGCATCAGTTCGAATCTTCCATTTGTGTGTACGGAGTAGATATTATCTACCTTTGTACATATTACTTCGTATTGTCGCTCTCAAGCCCGCACCGCCAGCCGGCCCACGCACCCGTTCGAAACGCCTAGCCCGCTTACGAACAGCGCTGTCCAGCCCCAAACCGCCCTCTCGACATCGCAAATCTCCTTCACCACTGCGCGCCTTGAACGTCGCCCGTCGTCCTGCCACTGTCGCTCGTTATTGTCTACCTGGTTCCTTCGTTCGCCGCCATCTACCGTCTTCCATCTACCGTCTTCCATCTACCGTCTTCCATCTTTTATCTTGCATCGTCACTGGCGTCGTTTCGTTGCACATCGCCGGCGGTGTGCCTGTCTCCTGACCCGGCACCCCGAATCTGACAGCCGTCACGACTGCGCACTCGCACCACCGCAACCATGGCCGCCTACACCCAGCGAGGTCATTCCCACCCAGCTGTCTCTTCACCAGCGACCGCCGCTAACTTTGTCATTGCAGACGTCGAACATGTCCTGCGATCCGTCTTCAAACGCTGCGTCCAGTGCGCCAGTTCGGCGCCTAACTGTGCTGGCCTCGTCTGCGAACCCGGCTTCATGTGCATCCAGACGCCCCCTACCTGCGATACTTGCGCTTCCGTGTCTTGCAAGCCCGATCCCACGGCCGACGGCGTCACGGCCGCGAAGAAGCCCAACGTGGGAGCCATCGCTGGAGGCGCTGTAGGAGGCGCTGTCGTCCTCGCAATCCTGCTGTTCCTGGTCTGGAGATTCTGCTTGAAAGGCAGGAGAGAGCGGATAGCAGAGGCCCAGTACGAGGTGGCCATGGCAGAGACGCAGGAGAAGTCCGACAACGATTTCGCCTCACGCCAGAGCACCAGAGCCTCTACGTACACGGTCGCCTCCATGGCCTCGTCCGTCCTGACACGCGCTTCCAACATCATCCAGATCGCCTACATTCCTGGCGTCACTAACCGCTCCGGCCCCGGCTCGCCAGACGTGCTCGTGCCCCCCGTTCCGCCCATCCCCGCCATGTCTCCTTCGTCTCGCATGACTGGATACTCGGAGCAGCACTTCTTCGTTCCGGACTTCCGCAACTCCACCGCCTCTGCCGACACCCGATCGAGCATGGCACCGAGCCTCGCAAGAGCCAGTGTGGCCTCGACCATGTACCGACAAAACGCCATCGTCTCGCCCCTTCCTGCGCAAACCATAGTGCGGGGCAAGGCTGCCGTCGTCAGCGTCAAGTTGAGCGGCGCCCACAGCCCCGTCGACGATACACCCGAGGCGAACACCCCGCCCGTTCCGACAATCGATGCCAAGCACTCGAAGCCGGTTCGCATTCAGATGCCACAGCAGGCAGGCTCGACACTGAGCCCACAGAATTCGGTGCGGAGTACCGCCACGCTGGGTAAAGTGCGCTCTCTCAACATCACCAAGAAGAAGGCGTCCGACGTCACTCCTCCCAAGAGTTCTTCCTCCAACTCCTCATCAACTCTCGTGAACTCAACACCATCTCCGTCTGGCCGTCCCGACACCCAAGTGTCCATTACCTCTTCAGACGATGGCATGTCGCACCGACGTGCGCGAAAGGCCGGAGATGTGGACTCGGACTCGGACTCGGATGATGACGATCATGCACGCGCCCGCCGTTCCTTGATTAGCAGCAGTGACGTCTCCGAGTCACCCACCTCGTTGCTTTTCTCCCCCTTTTCGGATGCCAACTCTTCTATTACATCGTATGACCGGCCAACGCTGGAGTCGAGGTACACTAGCCACAGCAGCGGCTTGCATCCACCCATGACACCCATTCTGGAAGAATCGAACAAACGCTCGAGCAACAATAGCAGCAAGCGGACACAGAGTCCGTTTGCCGATGAGAACAAGAGTGATCTGAACTAAGCGACACGACGACCTCTCTTCCCTGCAATTCTCCTTGGTGACTTGTTTAGTTCGATGCGTTTCGGCGTTCTGGACCTGGACAGGATTGGCCACCCCGTTCAATCGACGGTGTGTGAGCTCATACTTTGCTTTTGATTTCCTTTTGCAACTTGTACTAGCGATATTACTCCCAAACCAATGCTGTGGCGTGCCAGCATCTCCTTGTCAGTTTCCCCTGTAGTTTCCTTGTTTACTTTTCTTGTAATCATTTTTATTTCGACATACCCTGCCGAGCCTTGCAGGGCTGGCAGTTTTATACTTGAGAGAGACGTATGAGCCGGTTCACTGAGGAAGAGTGGACTCGGGAGTCGGGCGGCTTGGGCTGATGAAGTGGACGAGGTGAGGTACCCTACCATATACCATGTTTCATCCCATTGGTTGATCTCAATGGAGTGGAGTGGAGTGGAATGCCATGATTGGTTTGATCTTTTCTCCATATTGTGCGACTTGGCTTGGGTTTGACAATGTATTGGAATGGAATGCAATGGCATCTGGATGGAATATGTGCTACGACAGCGTGCACGCTATCTTTTCTCTCTCTCTCTCTCTCTCTCTATATATATATGCATGTTGTAGCTTAATGAAGCGATTGATAGCATTCTCCATGGCAATCGTTTCCTCACGCTTCCCCCCTCTCACGATCCCCTATACGTCGTGTACCCAAACGGCCCCAGCAGCACCGGCACATGATAATGCTCCCCCTTGTCCCTAACCACAAACTTGACCTCGACCTCTGGGAAAAAAGTCTTGATCCCCCGTTCCCCAAAGTAGGCGTCGGTATCAAATGTCAGACTGTATTTATGATCGCCTTCCCTCTTGAAGACCACGTCCAGGGCGTCGGAGCTGAAGGGCGATGCAGAGGTCCACGATGTCACGCGGCCGTCGCTGTTGGTGGTTGCCGTGTACTTGAGGGGTTGGCCCGAGGGCACGAGTGATGAGGGTGGGTTGTGTAGGGTTAGTGTTACGGGGATGGAGGGGCCGGGGCGGCCGAGTGTGGTGTCGAGGATGTGGCATGTTATTGGAGGTTTCGAATCTGTGGACATTGTGGTTGTGGTTGTTGTGATTGTTGGAGACGGGGGAGAAAGGTGGTCGGAGAGGGTGGAGATGCGTTGTTGGGTTGTTTGGGATTGGGTTTGTTTGGGGATCATGCGAGTTTTGGGGATTTTTTTGTTGTTGTTTGTGGTTTTCTTGGGGGGAGGGGGGAGGGAACGGTGGGGTGCTGGGAAGAGGGACCCTCTGGCGTCATCTATCTATCGGGTCCCTCCGACGCGACGCGACGTGACGCCCATGTCCGGACTACGGAGTATCCATCTACCTGATACTTGAGTACTTTGTACATGACATGTTAATATAGAATATGAAGCACGAAAGAGAGTCTTTTCTTCTTCATTCAAGTTTTTTACTTTTTGACAGCATACTGACTATAGTTTCTCTTCTATAGGCCTTGATCATGTGCATCCAAGAACAAGATTGAATGTTTTATATTCTTCACAGATTCACGTGTTCTCGACTGACCTGTTATGCTTTTTAGTCTTCTACTAATCTTTCTTCATTAAAAGAGGTGAAACGTGGTTATTGGTCTGCTACATATAGAAGCAGAATTTGTTATCTTGGCCACCACCTAGATAGTGTGATAGGTACCATAAAAGCCAAGGGATATTGGGTTTAAGGGGGGGGGGGTCGTCGTCGGCTAGCTCACTCGAACGCAGAAAAGTGTTGGGTGCGGGTAAAAGATGCAAAGATGGCGGTGAGTGTCGTATCAGATCAGACATACGATGGATGATACAAGTACTCCGTACAACACATCAAACTATCGTCAGCAGAGCTTAGGCTGGCGTACAATGGTGCCTGGGGCCGTGACAATGAATGGCACCACGCCCGGACACGGCTGCGATCTGTGAGGACACGACTTTTCTTTGTACAGTCTCCGTGTTATTATCGATGCATTACAAATCCAAACAAAGGGCGTAGATTTGTAAAGTGGGTGAGTGGGCGTTCAGGCGACAAAGAGCGACCGGACAGCCTCCGAGCAGAAGAACAAGCAGCCAACCAGCTCGACAGTTGGCCTCGATCGGCAGAATGCGTAGGATCGGATATTGGCCAGCAATTGGCCGAGGCGGTAGGAGCGGAAGTGGAAGCGGACGCGGAGGCATGGAAGACGCATGGCGCGCAAAGCTTAAAAGGCATTTCCCAAGTCGCAGCAAGGTGGTGAAGGGTGCAAAGTGCGAAACATGGCGAACGTTGGAGGAAGCGATCGCGAAGAGGGATGGGATGGGTTTCTTTCGCTGGAAGAATGGCCGGTTGTCGCATTACCGGTGAGGACGATCGTGCCAGCAATAGGACTAGCGCAAGGAGCGCCTGGCCCATGCGGCGTCGTGATTGGTGGCGCGGGTGTGCTGCCAAGGGCTACTAATCGCTCCTGCCACAACGTCATCGCGCCTTCCAAAAGTTCGCACTCCCTTCCACCTCCGCCTCGTCTCAGAAAAGTGACGTAGCGCCTCGACGAGACGACAGCCACCGTCTTCTCCCCAGCCATCTGTCCAACGCGCATTGCAGGGAGAAAAAGGAAAACGACAAAAAAGACGAAGCAGACGAAGCAGAACAAGAAGCAGTCAAGCCCTGCAGACGACATCATCGGCCTGTGGTTGTTTAGCCTGACCAACATCGACGCAGCCCTCGACGCTGAATAAGGGGCCCGCCTGTTGTCGCACGCCGCTGGACAGAACCAATACGTCATTCCACATTGCACCGGAGAGACTCGAGCCTCATTCCATCCCCCAAAGACACCGGAACAATCGCCTCTCTCATTGCAGCGAAGAGGCTTTCCTCTGTAGCGCTGTAAGTTTAGACGTGGGCGCAACGTCTCTGTAGGTGTGTCTGCTGCCCGCGCGCGGTGCTGATGCTGTCTGCTTTTCGCGTTTGCCACTGCACCACCCACCGCTGTGAAAGTGCGCCGACCTCGTTCAGCGTGCTGCATCGCATCTGTTGTCGCTGTCACAATCATCACAGGTGTACGGAGTATTGACTGACCGTGTCTTCGTTAGATCTTGAAAAAAGGACCGAGTCTGCACCCCGGCATCCACTTGTTGGTGGTTGGAGTTGTGGTCTGCCCCCCCCGGTGAGCGAGGGTGAAGAAAGAGAAGCTTCACCCCAGTGCACCACACCTGATCAACCCACGACGTCATTGTCCACCATGGCTCAAGCCCAATCCCAAAAGACCTCTGCTATGCCGTCCAAGGACTCGTCGCCCAAAACCACCAAAAAGGCTCTTGAAGGTATGTACATAATGGTCGTCGTCGTGGTTGTTGCCGCAAATTCTGCACACGTCATCAGCCAATCGCGCTCCCTATCATCATCATCATCATCATCATCATCATCATCATCGTTACCCACCGCGCGCCCATTCCCCCCCTCCCCCCATCGTCCTACGATGACCTCATCGCTGCTGTGACGTACCAGGTCGCTGACAATGTCATCACCAGAGTCTGTCAAGGAGAATTCTTCCCAGGCACCGCGTACGTACCCGCCTCGACGCGATATCACGTCGCCATCTTTGCGCGCAATGCTAATCGCTCGTAGCCGCCGTCAAGGAAGAGACTACCGCTACCGACGCAAAGACTGCAACCTCCAATGCGCCCTTGGGCCCGCCGCCACGGCCTACTACGACTGGGGACACGCCGGATTACTTCAACACGTACGTGAGAGGACATATACACTTGGCGCAGTGGTCTGAGTTCCAGTACTGCTACAACCCGTTCGCACCCGCTGCCGAACCGTACATCGGTGGCGTGACTGTCGAAGAAGATGCAGTGCAAGTGTCGCTGGACCTGGACTCAGATGACGGCCGGTTGAACTTCCATCTCGCCCCTTCCTTCCGTTTTGGCCATGGTTAACAATCATGTAGGCTGCATAACCCATTCAATACCGAGCCCAATCCTTTTGAAGCTTCATTTGGTAAGCAATATGCGCCTGTGTTACAGTCGCTGTTGACGCGCTAATGCGTGGGCAGGCAACCCTTCAGCGGAGACACCAGGCAAAACAATTCTACCCCCCGTTGCCAACATCACTTCACCATCGCCATTGCCCGGCATCACACCAGGTTGGAATTCATTGCGAGCAGGGCCCCTGAGCCCTGCGATGCTCACAGGTCCGACTAACACCGCCGACTATTTTAGCGAGGGCTTCAGAGGCTTCCCCACGCCCAACGAGTCTTCCCTTCGGACAGGCCTTACTCCTGGTGGCGGCGGCTCTATGTTCCCAGCCCCTAGCCCTAATACTCAGGCTATCTTCAACCTCCAGAGCGCTGGTGTGACCCCAGGCACGGGCGACTTCCAGCAAGCTGCTCTTCGCGCTGCAGCGCAAGCCAACTCGACTAAAGCTGCCACAACAACGGCGCCTACATCGCAACCTGAGCCTGCAACAACTGGAATGGATCGCCAGAATAATTTCCCTCAACTACAGCAGCCCCGGCAGCGTGCCCCTAACGATCCATATGCGAATCATGACGTCAGCAATGCCGCCAATGATCTTTTGTCATTTGCAACTCAAAACGGCGGCGCGCGCAATGGCCAACAACCATACTCAATGCCCCCTCAACAACCCTCCGTCAATGCTGGACACATGCCAGTTCAACCTGTCTCACAGGATCATGGTCGTCGTGATACCAAGGGTTCCATCAACAGCATGACCGGCTCTGTGGAGAATGGCGAATTCTCAGACAGCGGTAGCGAGAACGCCAAGACTAACGTGCGATCGCGAGGAAAGAAGGGTTCCGTAAATGGTAAGCAGACCGCCGGCACAAAACGCAAGGCCGACGACGTGCCCAAAGGTGGCAGCCGTAAAAAGAGCGCCGTACCGTCTATTGGCGACGAAGACGAAGTCTCCGACGATGATATGCAGGACATGAAAAATGAAGAGAACGGCGGCAGGAAGATGACCGACGAAGAGAAGCGCAAGAACTTTCTTGAGCGGAACAGGTCAGTCTCCATCGTAACACGGTTCATATTTATATGCTAATCCACCTTGCAGGGTCGCTGCTCTCAAGTGCCGGCAGCGCAAGAAGCAATGGCTGGCTAATCTACAGACGAAGGTTGAGCTCTTCAGTACCGAGAATGATGCGCTCTCTGCTACTGTCACCCAGCTTCGTGAGGAGATTGTCAATCTCAAGACTCTCCTTCTTGCACACAAGGACTGCCCCGTTTCGCAGGCACAAGGGCTACACGGTGCTGCGATGAACAACTTCCTTGGCAGCGACATCAATCACCAGAATCCTTATGGTATCGCTCAACTACAACCCAATGGAGTCCACTTAGGCATGCCGATGCAACCCAACGGCCACATCATGAATCGGTTCGTATATCCTCCTCCTCGGGCACCGGGTGCGGACGGACAGGAGAATGCACCTTACCCTCCCAAGTACTAGGATAGTCACTTACGACCCTTTAGATAAGCGCAATGCCGGCTATGCGCTGAGCGTGATTGTGCTCCACAACATGCCTCGCTGTCGATGTGCAGTCTATTCCTTGCTCTCCCCAGGACCGGCACCGCACTCGACGTAATGATAATCCAACTTAACGCCTTGTAATCTCCAGCAAATTCACCTTCTTCCTCAAGTACCACCGCCCCTAAACAATGCATGGTCGGGCGTTCTGGAGCATCTTGGCGTACGCCGTCTCATCATTACCTTCCAAAAATTCATCTGCAGGACGACGACAAACGCGAATACGATCGCCCATCTCTTTTCCTTCAGTAACCTGTGCGAACAAATGTATATACATGGCGGCTTGCTTTTGGACTGGTGTTGTGGCGTGTCATACATTGTGGGACGCTCTTCAGGGCTGGTTCTTTTTTGGGCTTGTTTGACCAGTAGGGGGCGTTTTGTTTCCATTTCCTTTGCCTTTACATTCCGGTTGTCCTTTTTGATCCCACCACCTATCGTTGTGGAGTCGGCCAGGAATATCCCTTTTGTGCAAAGTACAAATGATGGATGTGTTCACTTCATGTTTGGGTTGTAGCAACAATTAGGGGATTAGAACGGGCGTGACACATGCTCAATTTATGATGAAGTGAGCAGACGGACGATAACACTTAGGAGGATGAGTTCGCCGTTCTTGTTTGTGTATCCTGCTTTCCAATGAGAATTGTTCTTCAATTTTTTATGGCATATGTCATCCGTTTGATTTACAAAGTGACTGGTTTGCTAAGACGTCTAATATCTATTATGTTTACGAGATGGAATAGTGTATTGCTATACAGCGGTGCGGGGCACCGTTGGAAGCGACAAGGAGGCGTCTCGCATGTGATGAAGTAGGACGGTTTCTCGTCAGATGCTTTGACTGTCACATGGGCAAGGCAAGGGATTGACAGAAAATGAATTGGAAGTTTTCCTTCTCCTGGGATAATGGCATTAATGCTTGTTGTATCTGTCTATTAGAGAAGTGCACAGTGTAGTATAGCATTGTCTACATACATAATATAATACACCTTACTTTGACCGAACTCTGTCTCTAGCGTCTGGTAATGTACCTCAATTAATCCATTAGGCAATGCGTGTATACATACCTTCGCCCTTTTAAATATTCGTGGAGGTATGATTATCGTTTTCATCGTTGACCTTTTCGTTCTTGTCAAGCTCCAATGTGCCGTGGAGTGGGCGACCCCATTCATCTTTTCCTTGTTCGAGAGGCCAGCAGCGTTGGAGCTCATGGAGTACTGTGCGATCCGGAAACTGAGTGAGAGATTGATTGTCAGCATTGGTACTCATATTTCATCTGATGTGGTCGGATTGTTCTCGAGTCACGACCACAAGCTCCATCTTTGCTTCTTGTTTCCACCCCCAACTGACGTATTACTCTTTCTTCGCTTGGCTATATGCAGAATTGTAGTCGAGATCAACTTACATGTACACTCCACTTGTAATCCGTACATGCTTCCTTCTCACACCGCTCTTGCCCAATCTTGTTACATAGCTCTTCGCACGTTGTGCAGTAGATTCCAGTAGGTGGCCATGTCTTTTTCTCCGCGTACTGCCCGATGAAGATCGACATGAGTGGAAAGGAGGCGAGGAAGGAGAGGAAGACGATCAGGAGGAGGATGGTCATGATGAGAGGGCGAGTCCTGGTGGAGCCAGAGGAAGACGGGTACTCGTCGAAGGCCATCGTGAGGGGAGGGTAGGATTTCGATGTGAGGGGATGGTGTATGCGTGTGTGTATGTAGCTCAATAACCAATATGATGGGAAGCGAGGGATGAAAGTGGCGAGAATAGGGGAGATGGGTATGCGTGTCTGTGTGGAGCTCTATGACGAGTTTGATGGGAAGTGATGAATGACAGCAGTGGGGATTGGGAGGGGAATACAGGAAACGGTCGAATTGCGTTGTACCGATGAGGCGCACTTCATTTCGATTGTCGTTGGTTGTTACGATACATGTGCTTGGTACTGGCTGGTGGGCCGTGGCAGTCCCACCAACCATTGCCATTTTCCGTGAAGCGTGGAACCCGGGCGTTGCACCACTTCACGATAGGCGTTTTGTAAACGTTACGATCAGTCTCTTTCACTTCAGCTTCCTATCTATCTCGTGTGCATAGGGAGGATGGGTGGAAATCGTTGTCTTTGATTTTCGTTATGCTTTCGTTATGTATTTCGAGTAGCGCAAGGAGAGAAGGACTTAACTAGTACGTACGGGGTTATTTCCCAATCCTTCAGCTCTTTTTATGTAGTGCTTAAAGACGCCTTATATGACTTGAGTTTGTCTCGAGCAAAAGCAGTTTATGAGACGGTGAATTCCCCATGTTCGTGATTTATGCTGACTCTGGTTCAGAGAAACTAGCTATAATTTATTCCAAATGCTATACATTAGCACCGCCTCTGGCGCTGCGCATGCTTTTAGTTGCCCCAGAAGTTGCTAAGGAGTGTTAGTAGATGCAAATACTTGACTTGCACCGCTGTTGCTGTCTTATGAGGTTACTTCAAGCTCAAGAACTCGGAGGGCTCACATATATTGTATCAACTCAACATAAATTCCCACATCCTTTTCCCTCCCTCAACTCGAATCTGTCACTTGCAACATTAGTCTCCACAAGATCTTTCGCTTCTTCGCAGACATCCCATTGTAAGAATTGTCTTGGTTGAAGATGGTAATTGAAGTGCTGCTGTAGGTGTCGTGTCAACCAGGGCTGTTGAATATATGCTTCACTTGATCTATCAACGTTTAATCCCTATTAGCAGCTACTGAAATACCATGGCACGTGGGTGATAAATTAAGTGATACACTAAAACAAGCCTATATATATGTAATAAAGCTCCTATATAAAATATATATATATTTTATTTTATAGTTATCTACCTTACTATAAATCTATAAACTATATATTAGTATAGTATCTATAGACTAGGCTTATAACTATAGTAGTAAAAGAGTTATACCCTATAAAATCTAAGGATTTTAAGGTATATATATAATAGTAGGTAATAAGTAGTAAATATAGCTAGATTAATTATTTTTATATAGAGAATAAACTTTAGACTATATTAGTATTAATTTAATAATTTAAAATAATTATATAATAAAGTATATATATTTTTTATATAGAAGCTTTATTATATATATATAGGCTTGTTTTGGTATATTACTTAATTTGTCACCCACGTGTATGGATTACTATTCCATTTTCGCTACAAGAGCCACAAGACAAAGCCGAGTCATCATCTTCGATTTTTGCCGCCTTCGTTTGTCCCTGGTCCCGCGTAACTGGCTTGAGATTCGCCATCTGCTCGCCATTGCTATAATAGAGATCACAAGGAGTCGGAGGATCGCGTTCAAGGTCGGGCTTCGCAAACTCGTCGAGACGGTCTGAGATTGCCGCAAGCTGCTCGTTGAGCTGCTCGATAAGACTGTCACATCTATTATCCAGTAGCGAGTTGGCCTTGTGCATCCAATTAGAAAGGTTCATCGTCAAGCACTGGTGGCGGGCCTCAAATTGATGAAGTTTAGTTTGGCGTATCTCTTTGAGCTCACTATGCTTTAAACGGAGAATGTTTACAGAGCCACCGCCGCTAATCTCTAGGATAGTGAAATTGATATCCAGCAGCAATATAGCGATGCGCTCCCCAAGTCTTTCGACGCCTTGGCGGAAGAAGTTATATTTCGTGTTGGAGGTTTCCATGGTCGGTGCTGTGGTGTTGCTGGAGTTGTGTCCGAACAATTAGAGCAAATTTGGGCGTGGGGAGGTTTGGAGGAGTCCTTGGTCCTAAATGTACTCAAATCTGCTGTATTGTGCCTATATAAAGAGCACAGCATGATCATGAGGAAGCAAAGAATTCAAAGCAAATCTATAAAGCATATGTTTGAAGTCAAAGCATGATGCCCCAGCTATCTGGGCTGGTAATGGACTTGGAAATATCTTCAGTGAAAGACTTAAAGGCAAGTACGATATCCATGACCTCGTTGGTATTCCATTAATGACGAACGTTTTCGTTCACTCTTTATATTGTGCACCCACAATTCACTCCTCCAACTTGGAAGCATGCGCGCTACAAGGTTTTCCATCGCGCCAAACACCACGAATATTCAAGGTCGCATCAATATCTTCTAGCGGATTACCCTGGACTAAGAGCAAGTCTGCGTTCAAACCTTGGACCAATCTTCCTCGATCCGAGAACCCGAATCGTTTCGCAACGACGCTCGTGGCCGATCGAAGGGCTTCTTCTGGCGTCATACCGATTTCGTGCACGAACAGGTATAGCTCGTGATGCGCTGAAAGACCAAACGAAGTGCCCACCGCTGGGCCTGCAGCGTCACTTCCGCTGTATACCACGTAAGCGATTGAGGTCTACGAATATGAGAATTTGCTTACCAGACAATGTCAATACCAGCTTTCCTCAACATGCGTACACTTTCATACGCATTTTCTACTTTCGCAGTCTTCTGCGCAAAGCCCATACACTTGCACAGGCTTTCAACTTCGGCATCTTCGATCAAGCCCTTCACTCGTAGATCATGCGCGAACCGATGTTGCAGCTCCTTTCCTTCAGTTGTCAAGCTACCGATGGCATTCAATGTCGGATTTAACCAAGCATTGTTACGCTTGTATGCATCGACGAGTTCTTGTGTTGGGGGCTGGTCGCAGATCGTATGTGTCAGGCCGTTCACACCCGCTTCCAAGATCTCAAGAGTATCCTCCAAACATAGCGCATGCGCGACTGTAAAAAGGCCACGTCGATTTGCTTCCTCAATGATGATCTTCTGCAGCTCCATCGTCGGTTTGGAAAGCTGCATTCCCATACTGATTCCCGATTCATGCATCAGCTTGATGTAGTCCGGTTGCATCTCTTGCTTGTTCCATTCGAGGTACTTGATTACACTCTCTCGATCTGTCAACTTAGGCCATTTTGCAATTTCAGCCAGAGTCTCCGGGCTTTGATCGTGTGCAGTGATAACCGGAATGGGCCATCCATTCTCGATGGTCGCAGCTTGGCCGGCCGTCTTGTATGATGCAGTATCTGGCTCTAGGGTTTGCTTTTTGAGTTTCTGGACGTTTACCAGCTCATTGTGCATCTCGCAGACTGTAGTTACGCCAAAGCGGAGGGCTTGCGGCAGGGCGATGGGATTTGCTTTGTCGGCATGTATGTGGCAGTCGATGAGTCCGGGGAGCAGTGTATGTCCAGGTTTCGAATAAGTCTCGATCGATAACTGAGGAGTAGATGATTTTGGGCCAATGGCTTTAATCTTTCCATTCTCCACATGGACGAACCCTTCTTGAATGGTCTCTTCGCCGGTGAAGATGCGGACATCGCGAATGATGAAGGGCGACATCTTCGCTAGTGATATCGGAAGAGAGCGATAACAAATGACTGATGGGAAGTTTTATTTGGACAGTTCTGAGAGAAGTGTAGGTGTATTTATCTCATGAAGGAGACGGTCAGCTTATGGTAGACCAAGCCCTCACGCTAGTGAATGCATTAGCTTGACAGAATTCCGAGCAAAGGAATAGGAAATAGGTGCTACGTGGGTGCCTACGGATACAGCCTAGAAGTGTATAATATTTTCAAGAAGCTTATGATTAGCCTAAGAACTATCGGAGGTTTTTAGCGCCAAGCTAGTGAGTGGTGGGGGCAAGGGTCACGTGGGGGCAATTCTTACATCTGATTCTGCGGATTTTATTCTTTTCATGCATAAATAACCGTATCATAGTAATAGTGTATGACAAGCCGCTCAGGTTTGGTTTAATGCACGAATCCCTTCCAACACTTGGAATCCAAAATTTATAACGAGCCAACGTCAAGTAGAACGTATTTCCTATTAGGTTGTTATGGTCATGTACTCTGTATTACTTCGTCTTACGCCGGATTTCCGAAACCACATATACATCTCGGGGTTTTGGGGCCGCGCCGAGACCGAGTGGCTCAAAAGTGGAGAGCCGTGCTGTCCTCGTACGAAATTGAACGCGATGCCCGATCGTTGCTTGTCGTTTTGGTCGGACTTTGGAATGGGTCAGTGGGGCCTGCAACCCACTATGGTAACCAACGATCTTGATTGCCACAAACTATGAGTGGAAAAGAATAATTCAATGTGACGGATGCACCTTTACACACTCACACACTTCTTGCTAGAGGTTCCTCATACTGTATATTAATATGACGAGAAAGCCACCTCTCTCTGTGTACTTGGAGGCTCTGGCCCGCATGGCGCCTAATGCACTTTCAGCTTGACGAAGCCCTCGCCCTCAGGTCTTGTTGTACCTACCGACTTACTCGTCAAGATATACCGTTTTAGTCTCATGTTCATATATGTATGCTTTTCATTTTCAGCTGCCCGAATGTTATAGGACACCGAGCTACATCGTGTTCGAAGAAATACGCCTTTCGAGTCTGTTAGAATCAGTTTGCGAACCACGTAATGCTACTGCTAGGGCGGTACAATGCCTGGAACATCTGGATTACTTGCCACTATAGTAATGTCTGGGTTTTTCCATTCCCACTTTTCGTCACTTGGGTTTATTAGGATATCCCAAACCCAAAAGACTTTTGACATGCTCGTTCATCTCCTTGTTCGACCCACGAGCCACTTCGTCAGTCCTCGATAGTGTCCTACTGCAGATACCGCGCTCTTGTGAGTACGCTTCCTATAGTTTTTCCGTTCAAGACTCAATGTTTTGTCCGTAGAAATAGCATCACGATTCTTTCTTCTTCGTCTAAAGTCTTTTATTAAACGGGTAACACTACGATTGACTTCTCCAAGTACATCACACCCTCTCAAATATAGGCATGATTTCTAACGGACACTCAACCGTTATCGTCTTCCCGCCATCCATCGATTCCTCACTCCAAAAAGATTTCCACTGGCCCCCTCCCTCAATTTCCGGTAAATAGACTTCAAGATTCTTCTTCCCCTTCTCCAGCACAGGACAGCAAAGATACTTGTCTCCATACATATACTGCTCCTCAACCTCCCAGCACACTTTGTCCTGGGGGAATTCGTAAAACAGCGTCCTCATCACCGGCGCTCCTGTCTCGTGCGCTTCCTGCATCAATCTTCGCGTGTAATCGCGGAGCTCTTCCCGAATGGTCATGTACTTCTTGCAAATTTCGTAGACTTTCGGTCCGTACGACCAGACCTCATTTGCTGCACCGCTGCGGCATGCCGCACCTCCTGTAGTTCCATGTTGAGGCTGGCGCGGCTCACGGTCACCATGGAGTCGCATTACCGGACAAAATGTACCCCACTGGAACCATCGAACGAACAGCTCGCGAAATTCTTCGTCGTTGGGATTACCGCCGTGAAATCCTCCAATATCAGTGGTCCACCACGGAAGGCCTGACATGCCCATATTCAAGCCGGCGGCGAGTTGATTACGAAAACTTGACCAAGATGATGCGATATCACCACTCCACACAAGCGTGCCGAATTTTTGGCTACCAGCCCAGGCACAGCGAATAAGATTGACGATATTCTTCTGACCTTCCTTCTCCATGCCTTCATAGAAGGCCCGGGCGTACTCCACGGGGTAAATATTACCAATCGCCACATTTGGTCCACGATGATACCGATAGTTGTCGAAGTCGTACACGTGATACTCTGGCTCCGCTTCATCAAGCCAAAATACCTTTATTCCCTTCGAGTAGTAATTTGTCTTTGCTTTGTTCCACACGTACTCGCGCGATGCTGGATTTGTGGGGTCAAAGTGAACCGTATTCCCCATGAAAGTCATCGCGATCCGCACACCACGTTCTGTACGGATAAGAAGACCCTTCTCGACCATTTCTTCGTAATTCTCCGACTTTTGGTCTACAGTAGGCCATATGGAAACCATGAGCTCGATATTCATATCCTTGAGCTCTTTCACCATACTATTAGGATCGGGCCAGTAGGTCTCGTCGAATTTCCATTCTCCCTGCGTCGGCCAGTGAAAGAAGTCGATTACAATGAGATCGATTGGCAGTTCGCGACGCTTGTACTCCCTTGCGACTTCCAGGAGCTCCTCTTGTGTCTGGTATCGGAGCTTGCACTGCCAAAACCCAAGACCGTATTCGGGCATCATGGGTACAGTACCAGTAACTTGAGCATAAGATTCCAGAATTTCCTTTGGAGTTTCGCCAGCAACGATCCAATAATCCAACGCTTTCGTTGACAGGGCTTCAAAAGTCGTAATGTTTTTTCCGAAGACGGCATTCCCAATAGCAGGATTGTTCCATAAGAACCCATACCCGCGTGAAGACACAGCGAAAGGCACACTGGCCTGCGAGTTACGGTGAGCAAGTTCCAATTGCGTACCTTTGATATTCAGATATGGTTGTTGGTACTGTCCCATGCCGTAGATCTTCTCCTTTGCGTCTAAGCTCTCAAAGCGTGCCGTCAGATGGTAATCTCCACCAATGATGGGCTTAAATTCTCGGGCTTCGATCTCCAACGCACTGGCATTGGGATCTACGGGGTCGCGGCGATGGCGCGCATACTCTTCTAAAAGCAGTTTTCCATCTGCATTCCAAATAGTCAACTTTCCGCGGTTGGAGATATTGGCTTTGATGCCTCCGTAAGTTAGTGAAGCTGAGTCTCTAGTAATGCTAATCTCCAAGCTTGTACTAATTTCTGGAGGCGTGAGGAGGGCCCAATCTTCGTCAGGCATGGATGCAGTCTTCGTGGCTCGAATACGTAGGGCATCGTGTCCCCATGGTTCGACCCAGAGCTCTTCAGAGTCATATTTGTAGACGAGCCGATTGTCCTGCTGGATGAACATGGTAGCAAAGGAGCGTTCAAGTCCGGGAAGGGGAAATAGCTGTTGGAAATTGATTTCGAGAATATCACATCTGACATGTTTGATGTATATATTAGTACCCCGCTCATTGAACACAGTAGGACAGTTTCGAGTAGAAATCATTAGTCTATCCCGCCAGAGCCTCCACTGAACTACTCCACGTAGCAGCGCTACCCCGCATTCGACCAGTAAGGATCAACCAACGATCCATACCATGGAATTCAAGCTAGAGTGAAGAAACAATCCGATCAATCAAGAGGAGCTGAAATCCAACGGGATATCTCTGGAATAATTGTTAGGTTTCGGAGGGATAAAGATTACGCTAATGAAGCACGGGGTGAGACAAGTGTTCGTACATGAAGCAAGAACATGCAAATGAGGAAAGGCGCATAATTATCGTAAATAAGTATGAAGGAAAAAGTGTTGCATGGGAGCCAGTCTCACCGTCAAGTTTGTCAGCCGCAAATCACAATGGCAGAATATCAGGCACAGGACCCGCAGGAACGAGCCCCATCCCAACGGCCTTAACATACTCTTGTTTATACTGAACACATGTCAGTATTAGCTCCTCAAACAATAGGTTCCACAATCGTTTTGCACTCACCTCTGGAAACTTTGTCGTATTCTTGAATGCCCCACCATTGGTCTTTTCCCCTTCGTCCCAGTATAGGGTTCTCAGCCACTTATGGATTCGCGGGTACTCATGCCTAATCATCTTCAAGTTACACTTGAAAATCGAAAAGTAGGCAACATCAAAACGTGCAATTGTAGGATATAATCTGATATCCGCTTCAGTGATGTTTTCACCGAAGAGGTACGGCTGATGTTGTGGATCTGCAAGATGCTCCTCGATGCGATCAAGTGAGGCGAAGATTGGATAGAGGTGCTCAAGGTAAGCCTCCTGAGAGCTTGCGAAGCCAGTTTTGTATACGCCGTTATTGATCGTGTGGTAAACCCAGTCGTTGAATTCCTCGATTTCTGGACGCAGGTGTGGAGGGAAGAGGCCCTTCTCACCTTTCGACGACTCGCGTAGATGATCGGGGATGAAGGCATCGAATTCGGTGTAGAACATGCGGATAATATCGCTGGATTCATTACTCACAATCATCTCTAGTTAAATGTTAACAAATCACGTGCATTCACTTTATCGAAACGGACGATCAGGTTCGACCCACCTCTCTTCTTATCCCACAGAGTAGGAACCAAGTAGCGTCCCTCGTAACCAGGCTCACTCTTTTCATACAACTCCTTCAAATACTTGAACCCGTACAACGGATCTTTCTCCTCACCCTTGAACCTCCAAAGAACCTTCCCGTCCTTTACCTCGGAGTCATCAAGCAAAATAAGCTGCACGATATCCTCGAGGCCTTTCAGCGAGCGCACGATATTCGTACGGTGTGCCCATGGGCACGCGACGTGGATATATAGAGCATATCGATTCGGCTCAGCTGGGAAGGCTGAAGATGGATCGGCGGAGATGTAGGAGCGGAAAGCCGATGCTTGACGGCGGAACTGACCGTCCTTTTCGGCGAACGTATGCGTGTGGCTCTGAGAAGTAACGCGTTGTTAGAACCGGGATATATTCCTTTGTGGTGCCATAGATACGCTGTTGAAGGAATGAGGGGAGCCCAGACAATTGGCATCGGAAGGGTCCACTTGTCACTTGGCTTTCAATAGAAGTGAATGGTGCTAACTTACGGTAGTCATTCTTGTGTACTTTAGATTGTATTCTAGTGCATGTACAACCTATCAGTGTACTGTCTTGGTTCACTTGTTTTAAGGTTTCTCGTGGACTATCTGACCGGTGCCTCGGGTCTTTCCTTCTCCGAGGATCGCGTAATGTTGATTTATCATCCTCAATCGACACTCATCCGTCGTCGGATACCGGGTATTACGAAAGTTCGTGTTATGGGCGAAAACCGTTTTTGCCTTAGTTGATGCATGATGGCTGAACTAGAAAACGACGCCGAAAGAGTGTTTATCACGTGATTGACACTGAGTCTCACACAGTAGACTCTGTCTTGAAATATGGGCTGGAATTTACCATTTGCGAATATGACGGCAAGTAGGTAACTCGGCCCAGCATCCTACTGTCAATCACGCAACTATAAACGTAGATCTACTAAACATACAGTCTCGATCCTAAGAACCATACCTTGTATGTATCTGCTAATCTACTTACCATGAGGTCGTGGCGTTCGATCCTCATTCACCAGAAACGCAAAAGACCTGTTTGATTGACACCTAAAATGTGATCCTAGCGAAATCTACCAGAATGATAAGCGAGTACCAAGGAAGCCTTTAGACAATGTTTGAGGAATTCAATCTTAGAATCACTTTACACAATAGGTGTATATATTTAAAGTAATTACCTTGACTAGTTTCGTATACATATTTGGCTACTTCGTACGGTTTGACTGTTGTGCACGGCCGATTCTTCGCCTGAACGCCCGCGTCGTCATTTGTTCTTGATGGCTAGCATAGGGGAAATTGCAGACTCCACAGTTGCGTATTCTCTACATAAGAAACATACTCTAGACCCTATTTATAGGCAATCTGGGGAAAGCTTCCCCACAACTTGGATAGGCTCGAGCAATTTTAGTGGCGAATACAAGATATTCGTAGCGTTTGTGCGTTTGTATTGTAGTGTTTGCTAGCTGCTTCTGGAATGATGAACCCATGGTTTGGCACGATGCGATAACGTCATGAATAGATATAGCAAAGTCTCGAGCATCGAACAATGTTTCAATGGATATTTATGTTGTGTGCCTATTTGCGTGCGCGGAATTGTTGTGGGATGGTTGATCTTCGCAATAGGACGTATTTGGATCTGATCAGGGTCGTCTCCCTGGGTACATGGCATTATTAGGTATGTTGTTGTGTCACGTGTGTGTCGTGTTTCAGTGTCGAAGTAAGTGACATTGCTTGGCTCTTCATTCTCCTTATTTGTGGTATCTTGTATCCAGGGTTTTGAGATATATTTAACAGCCCAAGGTTGCAGGTTCTTACTTGAGGAAGGTTTCTCGAGCCTCATTATGCATCTTCCTTTAGAGTTGGATGTTAAGCAATACGAGATCGGGTTGCCCATCCTCTTTATATAGGTAGATACTTCATAGACTGTTATGAGGAAAAGGTTGATTCCCGAAGCAATGAATGACAGAACCTAACCGGAAGAACTGGGATGTAAGTGACATTTGGCGATATGAGCAAGGAATGAAGGGTTTCTAAGGTGTAGATATGTCGATGTTCAAGGATGTTTCCAGCGTAGTCGCCAGGAGGTCTCTGTGAAGACGTTGCAAAGCGCACAGCACCCTTTACGTGCCCCTGAAGTAACGGACGAGGAGGGGTCTGCTTCATGCACCCGCCGTCCCCGTTGTTGGCCAGCGAATTTTGACAAATGGAGCTCCCCAGGGCCAAGACGGGCGACTCCGCTCATGACGTGTGAAAGCTTCAGCTACGCCGCAGCCTGGAATAGCCTTCAGATGGCAGCGAATGCCTGGATGTATGTGCCCACAGTAGTGCCGAATCCACCGAATCCACCGAATCTAGCCCGTGGTTGCGTGGGTGTGTGGATTGTCGGTGGCCCGACAATGCGCTTCGTCTCTTCTCCTAATACTCCGTACTACGCACATGAAAGCTGCCTATCTTACCTTCTTCCACCCTACCTACACCTCTCGTCGAACCGTACAATTGTCAGGTCAATTCCAGCAGAAACCCCGAACCTCGAATCCTCCGAGTGTCATCGGTCGCCTAATCCTTGCGCTGCCCTTCTCCACATTATAACCGCGCTCACCTCCCCAACGCCTTTTCCTTCATATATATAAGTTCAATAAAATAATAGCTAGTTATACATATATATACTTTGTATAGTATGACGCTTGCGAAGCACAACTATCACACGGCTGCGCCCATTCCGCCGCACCTGGGGCCCGCCGACATCATCAGCGCCCTGCACGACCACAACACCTGTCTCTCCCTGCAAGCCCTCACGACTGGCCATGTTAAGCTCCCCGAGACTGCGCCTGAGATCCGCAAGGACACCTTCTGGTACCCGCCCGACGTAAACCCGATCGAGACCTACTCCGTCACCGAAATCATAACCTACATGCCGTATGTCTCTTGGGGACGCTACAACCTCACATTTCCCTCGTGCTTCCAGAACACGCCCAACGGGCTGAAGACACGCGCCGATGCGTCGGGCGTAGTGGTCCGCGCAGAATTCCGCGTCATCAGGGGAGATACCGTGGACGGCGAGGTGGACGGCGAAGGCCAGGGCTTGGGTGACGTGGAGTTTGTGCTGGTGGAGGATGTCGAGGTAACGTGCAGCTGGTACATGATGCCCTTTGTCCGGGGCAAGATGGAGGAAGCGCACCGCGACATTTGTCGGAAGGTGGTGGAGAAGGTAATCATGGAGAAGACGCAAGCCGACATTGCGAGGTCGGCGGCTACAATAGACAAGGGCAAATCGAGGACGGAGACGCCGGTCCTGAACCAGAGACATACGCCGGTGAAGATACATACGCCGCCCTTCAAGCGGGATTCGTTCGGGAAGCGGGAGTCGAGCGGCAGTGGGAAGATGGATTCACCGTTCCGGAGGGAATCGGGCGGGAACTCCCCATTCAAGAGGGATTCTGGCGGTTCTGGTGGCAAGCCGGATAGCCCGCTGAAGCTGGATTCGTTGAGCAGTCCCACGAGCATGGATACATCGTACAAGATTGAGCTGCCCCAGCAGGAACATACACCTGTGCAGTCCAAGGCGCAGAAGACAGTCGAAAACGACGGAGAGAAGGAAGACAAACTGGACGACAAGCAGATCGAGGCTGCGCCCCAAGCCGGTGTGCTGCCCGAGAAGGTCTCAAACGCATGAGTGGGCACTACAATGCTGGGTACGATAATCTGGATGGCCGACTGATCGTTTGGTGCTGGCGTTTCGCGACACGCATGCTATCTACGGATGCTATGGTTACGTTTACGAAGCTATGGCTCTCTTTGCTTCATTGCTGTTTTGATAGACTAGTGCACACTGCCTGCTACGCTATAATATCATAATGTGCACACCCTCACCTATCCTTCCTGGCCCTCGCTTTTCTTTTCATGCAATACTACAGCCGCTTGCCGTTTATCTCGCTGAACCCTTCCCCTTCGACTGTCATTAACGCTCTCAACCTCTCAACTTCATCTTCCGTTAACCTTACAACATCCCTGAAATACCCCATACCATCCTCACCCCATCGACTCACTACTTCCTCCAGCAACGCCTGCATACTCTCATCCCTCGCACTGACCATCCTCTCACACTTTCTCTTCGCCTCTTCGCGTCCGTACGCTGCAAACGCACCTTTGGCGAGAAGCCGAGCAACGTTGATGTGCCGTGTAGGCGCAAGACCATCGTCTGAAAGGGTATATTCGCGGATAATATAGGCGCGAGGGACACGAAGCAGGAGCAAAAGAACAGCAATAAAGATACCCGTGCGATTATTCCCCGTAGTACAATGGAGAAAGATGGGCGACGGCGGCGAATGCTGTCGCTGAGCCAGAAGGAGGTTGGTAAGAACAGTATTAAACATTGAAGCGCCTGCATATAAAATCTCGACAAAGGCTTGAACGATACCCTTTTCTCTGATCAGTCTACCTGTTTATGCATTGCAAGTACATGTGTCTTTTTTACTTACTTCGGTTCCTTCGCTGGCGTACAGTTCATATCTTAGGCTGGCTTTTTCCTCTGTGTATTCTTCGTCTTTGAATACGGGTGTCCATACTCGTTCGATACCTTGCATCTCTTTGATTCCGCCTGTTCGCTCAATCTGCTGGGTACTTCTTAGATCATAGTCTTTTGCTATACCTAGGGCGCGCAGATGGGCTTCTCCTGAGGGCGTGATGCGCGTGGTATCGCTGCCGCGGAAAATGAGGTTACGGCGGACGTGGAGATGGGTAGTGGATGATGGTGAGGGGGTGGTGGTGGTGATGGGCCAGCCGCCTATGTCGCGGAAGTTGGAGAGGCCCGGGACAGCGTGGAAAGGGGCGTAAGTGGGGTGTGGAGGGTATTGAGTGATTGAACTATCATTTTGAGAGAGGGTTGAAATGTTCGTTTCTGTGGGGTTTGCGGGCTGCATGTCGGTGGGAAGATGGGGTGTATGCAGTCTTGAGCTTCGGAAACGCCTGCCGATCTTGGTACTGAAATATAACAATGCTCAATGCTTGAGATTCCGTTGTTATGTACCTGCAGCCTTAGCTGCAATAACCGCTTATGGTACGTATTGTGTATACAGTGTGCATGCGGAGGATGTCAACGTAGAGTTGCATCGTAAGCCATGCCGACGGCTAAAGAATAGATTGGAGATACCGATACCCCTCGTGTTCCTCCCATTACCCCACACACTTATGCTTGATATTCCCTGCTAGTTCTATACTGGTTTGCAAAACTTCCTCACGATGTTATTTGTGGATCGGGAGTTGGCCGCTATAAAGAGTCCGACAGACTAAAGAACAGTGTCGGTACATACATGAAGAAAGACACTTGCGAAATAACTCGAATGAACACTATATATATAAAGTCTCTAATCTGCTAGCGCAAACCTTCAAGGACTACTATGGGTTATGAATCAGTTCATATGATCCAAAGGCAAGAAATCGTTACACAATATCATATGCTTCAGGCGATTTGTTCACTGTAAGGTAGGAGGCAGCTACGATTACAAACTTTACCATGACTGAAAGTTCTTCAATTCATATATGATAAATAAACAAATGCTCTCAATAGCTACAGTGACATCCATGCTTGAAGTTGCTAAAAATCGTTTAATGGGATTCACGATATTCAAATGCCTATTGAACGATCCCATTGCACGAACAGAATTTGACCAGCTAGTGCTAGATTAAGAGCCATAATCTCATCTTGATTTATAGATAGCATCACTTACAAATGGCCTAACCATAGAAATAGCCCCAACAGCGGCACCAGGGATCTTCATATACTGTATCATGCAAACGCTTCCAAAGTTGTCAATTGTGTGAGAATGTATAGCCAGCGATAGAGGCACCAGAGCTAGGAGCAGTGATGCAAATTAAGGACAGATGGCAATTGCAGCGAGATATACTTTGCAGGCTTGCACAGCGAAAGAAAACGGAGGTGATGATTACGCAGGAATTCGTGCAACGTTGCGGAATGCTTTGTAACAACAGTAATTGCATAGACTAAAATGTCGCGTAGACGTATATACCAACGTGTGGAACCCAGCAGTAATACTAAATCGACTTGCTGACATCTCGCCAACGACTTTGCGCATGTCATCAAAGGACCCGTATCATACAGATTGATTCAAATTAAGGGGAGAAGACGTAGTATCGATATCTTCGTCGTGGTACCGCTCTGCATCTCCAAGGCTAGTTCGGGATTGATAATGCTCGTTGAACAACGCCTCCATGTCCTCGAGGGTGCGGCCACTGGTCTCGGGGTACAAGAACCCTGACTGGGGTTAATAGAAGATCAAGATGAGAAGGGCAAAGGCAGACTAACAAATGATGATGGCAGAGACAAAATTCGTGCTCATGAAGATGAAATGTGTCTTCGAGCCAATCGTGTTCATACCGATCGGCCATGTTTGTGACGAAATGACCGATCCGATGGAGGAAGCCGAAGCGGCAATATTGAGGCCGCGCGCGCGAAAGTTGGTGGGAAAAATCTGCACGAGTGAGAGATGTCGGGTCAAAATTGATGATCTGGACGTACCTCTGATCCGTACACCCAGGCAGCTGGCCCAAAGCCCACCGAGTAGCCAAAGGTATAAATGAAGATGAATAGGATACATACGTAATCAGCGGCATGGTTGATATTTTTTGGATATGCGATCGGTAATGCACCGTTCAGCTAAAGAGATATGAAGTCAGATGGGTTACAATATGCATATTGAAATCTAACTCACAAGCAGAGCAAAGCTCATGACCAAACATGATAGCACCAAAGTCAACCGCCTGCCAAATCTATCAACCAGCCATGTGTCGATGACGGTACACCCAATCTTAAGTGTACTTTCAATACCGCCAATCAGCAGTGTCAACTTGCGCTCGATGCCCAAGCCCATGAATATCGACGGTAGGTAGTACTTCATCGATGTGTTTCCGCACATCTGAGCCATGAACTGCAGTAACGAAGCGCGCCAAAGTCGGTTGAATAACGGGCGGTTTGTGAAAAGCACTGTCCAGCCCTGTTCAGTCGCAGTTCGACGTTGCACAACGTCATCTTCAATCTCCTTCAGTTCAGTCAACAGAAGCTCATCATCTGGGTGTAGATCTCGTAGCCATGCAAGGCTTCGTTGTGCAGATTCTATACGATCATGTTCGACAAGCCAGCGAGGACTGCATGCATAAGCGCATTCCATGGAGCGTCTAGGGGGGACTTACGTCTCTGGACAAAAGAAAACACCGACAAGAAAAATGAATTCAGGAATCAGCTGAAGCGCCATGGATACTCGCCAACCGTAATAAGTTCCGCGAGATGTTTCCCAATGGCTGATCCCATACCCGACCCAGAAGGCAATGGCCAGACCAGCGACCAGGCCAACATGATTGATAACGACGTAGCGTCCTCGATGTTTGGCGGGCGATACTTCACTGTAGTTCTGTCAGTAATTAGTTGGAGCGATAATTTTTAAGTAATTATTGACCTTTGATACAATGGGACCGACGTCGAAACAATAGCGAGACCAAACCCACAAACTATCCGTCCCACGATCATCTGCGCAATGCCACTGCGTCCTTTTGCGGTACATTGAATAACAGCACCAACTGCAGTAGTGAAAACGCCAGTCGAAGCAGCAATTCGGCGGCCAAGTCGATCCGCGAGCGGGTGCGATACAAAGAGATAGCTTAGCCACGTGCCGACATAGTATATTGACGTTATGAGTCCCGTCATCTCTTTGGACGGTTTGTGAAGCGACTTGACGAAACCAGGATGCACGTAAATAGTCGCCATAATTCCAATATTATATCCCCATGCCAGCGAAGCCAGCCCGAAGAAGAGGCTGACAGTTAAAAGGCGGAAGGAGGCCCTCCTTGGAAGAGGCGCGGTGGCCACCTTTGTTTGATGCAACATATTGGTATGCTGGTGTAGGAGTGGCTGGTATATACTGCTGTCGGAGCTGGAGCTCGCTGAAGAAGCGTTCAGTCCCGACATGAAGGTCTGCTCAGGTTTTGTATTGGGCTTACACTGCAGCACCCTAGACCTTTCGCCCACATGTGGCGCTCCGCTTCTCATGTCACCCCGCGTTTTCAAGTGACTGGGACACGGAGCTGAGGAGCAGACAACCCAGTGGCCAGTAACTCACGAGATAGATCGATGCTGTTGAATTGTTGAACGAAGCGCGCGGCGAGTAAAGTGGCACCTATTACGGTATTCTCTTTACCGACGAAGATAGCTCCTTTCGACGAGCTTGAAGCGACAACTTTGGAAAATTCGGTGAGCGGGAATCAATGTCTATCGTCGCACGAATTGCGCGTGATGATTGCTATACGAAAGGCTGCGAAAGCGCGTGGAGCGGTATTCGATATCGGAGGAGCCGTGGGAAGCTCTCATGGGTGGAGTGGCAATGAGGGGGGTGGAAGCAGAAGAGCAAGCAGGGAGCAAATCGACCAATAAACGTTGATTGTGCCGATTCCCACTCCGGCTGTTAGTAGTCAAAACGCAATTGCCGGCGGGAGCTTTTATGCGAATCAGAAACGCCTCCGATGCGGCGTCTACAGTGAAACAATGTCGTCCCTGTGTATAGACGAGTACATATGAACCTGCTTACTCTTTACTCACCGTAGTTCACATACGTACATAGGTATCTGGATGAAGTTGAATACTGGCCACGACTGTGTTCCGTCTCCGTAGATAGACAGATAGAGGGTTGCCAGGAAGGAGGAAAGGGTGAGAGGAGGGAGGGTTGAGTGAAGCTGGGGAAAACGGTCATTCGTGATTGGCTGGATAGTTATCTGTTCGGCCGGAACAACCTTAGACCGTAGCACAGACTCGTGCCTCCCTTCCCTTCTCTCAACCTCCCACAACCGTTTCACCCACGATTGATTGACAGCTACCGCCCCACGCGCCCTTCATGGAGTGTTACGAAAATGTTGCATATACTATGAAATATGCTAACCATACCCACAACTTCTTGGACATATGCCAGCCGGGTGCCGATACTCTCCATGCTCACTGCTTCACCTCTGGAGTGACAAATATCCTCCTACGTGTTGACCCTCCAAGTAATCAACCTGTCTGGACATTTCAAACGCTACTCCGTATACCTTCCATAAACCGGCCCAGTTTTCATTGGTTCAAATTGAATGGTATATCGAACAATAACACAACCACGAAAGCAGAGCTACTACAGTGTCAAGCAAAGTCAACACCGTCTCCGCTTAGTGAAGGGCTTGCAGTACATCATATCAGCTCCAGCGCAGAATGAGGACGCCTCGGTCACGCAGTGCACTCTTCCACAGTCACCCAACTGTTCCGAAATGGCTAAATGCCATGTCTAGTACTGCTTGGTATAAGACGGGTATGCGCCTCCGTGACAAGCGAATCGGCTTTATACCTCAATCAGCAGGTAACCAATAGCACCTGCTGTTTCATCTCGGCCGTTGTATTTTTGCGGGCTTATCATTTGATCGTCCAATCTATACTCCGTACAGAACCGTCTCTCATTAAATTGTACACACAGCGATGCCATTTTCAGCAACTAGCCATGCCTCCAAGTGGGACGACCTGGAATACAATCCTTCCATGATATCATTTAATAGCGGAGTGAAAGCATTCCCGGGTAGAAAGGAGCCTCAAAAGGCACCTGCTAGCCCCCGCGATTGTGGAAAGCGGCTGCCCTGCATCGTGTGCCCGAACATTATGATCATCGGTAGCTAAGCATCGAGCCTCTTTACTTTTTATCTTTCCACTTCAAATCATTAGATGGTTCCTCGAATCTACGCCCACACACAATGGTACATCAGGGAAGGGGTGAGGAAGGCGTTAGGTTGTTGCAAGGCATGAGTTCTTATCGTTTTCAAAGAAGCTTTGAAACTGACTTTGTATAGAGAGTCAACAAGATGAAATGACATCCAACGCTCCGGAAACAGGCGTATTGGAAGACAACGTTACGTGGAGAAATCTACCGGAGAAAAAACAATTATTGTTACTTGCGCTATGTCGCCTTTCCACACCCTTTTCGAACGCCTGCCTACTTCCATACCTCTACTACCTGGCCAAATCGATTCTTTCTGATCCTGAACACCCTTCCGCGCCGCAGCAGATATCTCGCCTGACCGGTTTACTCGCTGCGGCCTATCCGTTAGGGCAGATGTCAACCAGTATGATATGGGGTAGGTTGTCGGATACATACGGACGGAAGCCTGCAATACTGCTTGGACTCGCAATCAGCGTGGCGGCTAACTTGGCGTTTGGCTTCTCGAGATCGATTGGCATGCTGCTCTTTTGGAGGGTTTTGGCAGGCATGGCAAATGGCATACTGGGTGTCATGCGGACCATGACAGCCGAAATTGTCAAAGAGCCGAAATACCAAGCACGCGCCTTCCTCGTACTACCACTCATATTCAACTCCGGGAGAGTCGCAGCTCTCGCGATAGGAGGCTGCTTAGCCGACCCTGTTCACAACATTCCCTGGCTGTTTGGACCTTCGGGCATATTCAATGTCTCCAAGAACCCTGAAGGCGTTATATGGGCAGCGCAATATCCTTATGCACTACCAGCCTTGTTCAACGGCTTCGTTCTCGCCATCTGCCTAGTTTTTGCTTCGCTTGGGTTGAGGGAAAGCTTGCCAGCACGAGAAAAACGTCGAGATCTTGGGCTGATCATCGGGAAAGCTATCTCTGGATTTTTTGAACGGAAAGCGCTTGGTAAGTATGATATTGGATATGCTTTGATACAAATCGAAGAAAGGGAGGTGCTTACCGCAGAGGTACCTGTCGCTGGACCAGCTTCTGGCACTTCCACCCCAACTCGCTCTTTTTCCAAGCTCCCATTCCGTAAAATATGGACCAAGCGTCTTCTTAAGACTCTTGTCGCTTTCGGTTTACTTCCGTTGCACATTGCTACCTTTCTGCATATATTTCCGGTCTTTCTAAGCATGCCCACGTTCGCCAACCTTCAGCCGTCCCTCTTTCGCTTTGTCGGCGGCCTCGGTTTAGCACCTCCAACCATCGGCATCTTGTTAGCTACTCTCGGGATATGTGGGATACTCCTCCAGCTGTTTATCTACCCATGGATCGAAAGACGTATTGGAACAGTTGGCGCTTTTCGCCTGGCCAGCTCTATCTTCCCGCTCGCTTACGGCTTCGCTCCATTCTTGCCATTGCTTGGTGGACATGCGGCAGCTATGTGGCCTGCAATAATTGCAGTTCTCTTTGCACAAGTCATAGCTAGGACAATGGCCATCCCTAGTATCGTGATCCTGCTCACCGAAGCGGCGCCGCGACGCAATGTCTTGGGCACTGTGCATGGCGCTGGTAGCACCTTGAGTGCACTGGCAAGTGCCACAGGTCCCGTCATCGGCGGCATGTGGCTCGCAAAAGGTATCGATACTGGGTCTGTGGTGATAGTTTGGTGGTGTTGGTTACTGGCCATTGCGCTAGGTTCCCTTGCATGGAGCTTTGTGTTAGAGAGTAGAGGTGAAGATAGTCTATTAGTAGAGTCAACGGAATGAGATCGGATGTGACTTGATCACTCGTCGGTACGTCATTCTTATCGTAATATAACAATTTATCATCTATCTAATGCCATTTGGAAGAAGTCTTACAAAGTTAACTCGAAGATAGCGGTAGACTTCGAAAAATTTCCAAATGTGATTTGTATGATGCTACTCAAGTAGCTCTACAGCATTATTCTTTCAAAACGTACATACATAAAGCATTACGAAGTGTTGACCCCAGCTCCTGTCTACCCCGGAAAAAGTGCTCATTACTATCCCTACACTAAAACTCCCCTAGATAGGATCAGTCAAGCACATACCAAAAACATACATGTACATATCGCAAGAACTTACTCACCGAAAAATCAAATACTAAAGAACTCGTATTTGATATAAGCCATAGCATGGTAGTAATCAAGATCGGACCATCCACTCCATGAACCAGATGGGAATCACGCACCAAGCGCCGTGTCTAAATCGATATAACGTCCATGCGACACCCAGCGTTTCGTTCCTTGGATCATGGTGGTGGGTACCACGGTGGTCCATAGTGAAAATACTCTCTAACTGGGCCAGTATACACATGGAGGAGGTCTTCCCCATCGCAGGAGTCGCCGAGGAGCTGTTGGCGAGGCAGATAATGCCCGCAGAACTTGAACCCTTGTAAGTATCTCTCTTGAATGTCCCTTCACCCACTAGAGGCAGCAAGGAGAATAAAGAATGGGGGAGGGGAGCGACCTACACAATCATGGGGGTATTTTAAAGCAGCAACCTGATATCTCTTGTGCCGGCAATATTTTGTACAACGCCTAATGGTATTGTTCCACGCAGCCCGTGTTTGATACATAAAGGGATACTCTTTCAAGTCGTTAAAGCAGCCCCTATAGACCCAATCTTTTGGGAGTCTCTTGTCTTCGGTGAACTCACGCGGCAGCAGGGGGCCGGCGAGAATGTTCGTGAGCAAGAAGGCGAGGAAAATGAGGCCGATCATTGTGGGCGAAGTAACGTACCGTCCGAGAAGGCAAGTTACTCTGTACTGTCAAGGAGAGAGGAAAAATGGAGGGTAGAAGAGTTGCGGGTCTTTATGTATATTTTTTCCTTGTGTGGGATTGTGCCATTTGAATGGAGTTCCTACTGAGCGGGGAGGGTGGATGGAAGATGTCAGGGTTTTTTCCTCTTGACCTATCGCAAGCAACCTCATTCCCATATTGACGATTTTTTTCTCCTTGGTATCCAATAGCTGCATATTCTTTTGGTTGGATTGGTAGCGTGTTGCTCATGTGCCATGCCAAAGCAGGGAACCTCAACGCGTGTTGAGAATGCCGGGGAGCGGTCTGGCTGCTGTTGAGGCCTATCAGGCGAGTTAATGCTAATCCGAGTGAGCTGATGAGCCTTGGACAACATTGCCTCCTTGAGTCTACTATGGTACTGTTGTTACAAAATTATGAGGGGAAAATGCACGTATTGCTGGGTATTCTATTCGACTAGGTGGGACCGAATCGAAATTTGCAGGTTGACTTACGGCTGGGGGAGTAATAGAGTATTTGTGAATATTCATCACATCCTACTTTTTAGCTCGATATATGGTTGCTGTTGAAGCGTGAGAAAAAGTGCTATGATATTCTGAGAAGCTAATTTCCAATAAAGATTTGCTGTCCTGGCATGTCGTCCTTGCGTTTGCCACTACTGCCTCCTACGACCGCGCAGCCATATTGCCATCGAGGACCATCTAAGAATCCCAACAATGAAACCTTCTGCCTATTTTTGACTCTTTGCGTTTGCAAATTGAATTCTTATCATATCGTCGATTACACGTCAAGAAATCTCTGCACCAATAGACAGAACGATGACAACAAACGTACCAAGCGGCATTGCAAACGACTTCACTAGCATAAGCGAATTGAATCAAAATGATAGTCAGTATCGGCCAGTAAATTAGTTTGCCTTTACCTTCTTTCCTACATTCTTCTCTCTGTTAACAGCAAAACCTGACAAATTTCGCCTTTGACTCTCCGCCTTCATCTTGATTTGGCCTGCGAAGACACACTCGTCGCCATGACTGACTCTGATTCACAGAACCATACGCATTTACCAGCGGTCATGCGCGCTATCCGCGCCGTTACGGATGCAACGGGCATATCGCGCCGGGACGCCCAACGAATTTTGCTCGCCGCTATACTACCGCTGTATATGAGAGACGCTAATTGTTCGAAAGTACTATACACAGTCGGTGTAGCAGCAACTACTCTCTTTCTGTCCATACGGCTGAGGCAGAAAACCAGGATGTGGGAGCATGAACTCTTGGTACCGGTCCTCGTGGCAACAGCATGGTCATTCGTCTCCGCGCGTTTGACACATCACCTTCTTGTTGAAGGGTTCACGTGCCTCGTCTTCACTTACGCAGTTGCATTCGATGGCATCATCGGTTTGCTTCCAGCCCCGCTCAAAGTCGATATTGAAGTATGTTTCATCGTTGCTGTGCTCTATAGACAGCTGACATATTCCTACAGAAAGACCTGTCGTCTTTGCGCTGGAACTCTCGACATCAAGCCGACTCCGTTACCTTTTATCTCCCAATCGTGTACGCCGCAGGCCTATCATTTATGCTGGTTCCGCAGTACAATGCGCAAACGGTAGAAAAGGTAGTACTTTGTACTGCGTTCGTGTTCGCATGCAGTGTTTCGATGGCGCAAAAAGGCGTAGCGTTGGTTCTGCGATGCGGCCATCAAGCTGAGCTATACTTGAACAATGTTCACTTGACAGATAACGAGAAGGCAAGCCCTATTCCAGACGAGGATACGATCACTGATGGTGAGAACCCAACCGAACAAATGGAAAAAGATACGCAAAAGTCACCTCGAAGGAAGTCGAGCTCAAAGGAGACGGAAAGAGTCAAAGAAACTATCAACATCGATACCTGTACCGATCCAACGTCTGGGGTTGAAACTGCTATGCCTGCCGTCCCCATCATCACCTTGACGGACCATGGTTTTTGCCACTGGACAGAAAATCCTAAACCCATGCCTCCGGTCGAGAAAAAAGGTGGCGCCAGAAACATGGAAACCCCCAAGACTCGTATCACTTACGACACACAGAGTCTATATCCTATCGACTATAGGGCCCGGCTACGAGCTGAGCAGAAGAGACAAGAGCAGGAGAGGGGTTCAAGAAACCAACGGAAACGGCAGGCCAGACAGACAGAAGAGCAGATTGAGCCGGCTAAGAGTGAACGGCGAGAGTGGGGAAGCAGGCAGATGGAAGAAGACCGGAAATACGACCCGAAGATGAAGTCCAAGGAGAATTCTGGGACGAAGTTGGAACAGATGAAAATAAGCTGGGGCGGAGGAAACCTCCAGCGGAAGGCTACGGCGTGGATGAAGTGTCTTTGTAGGAATAGTGCGGACGAGTGTGTTCTGGTACCAAAGACTAAGGCGAGCAATCGACCAAGCTTTTTAAGAACAAAGAATCCATTGGAAAGCTTTAGTAAAACCCTCAAGCAGGGAAATGATGCTAGACAGGAGCATATCAGCAAACAGATGATGGAGAAAGTGGACAAGGTTAGAAAAGGGAATGGGAACGACCCCTGTTATCAACGCTGAAACGAACATGGGTTGAGATTCTGGGTGGGATTCTGGGTGGGATCCTGCCTCATATCGGCAGATAGATGAGAGAAGTGAAGGATCTTCGAAGTCATCCAGTCCAAGCACGAGGCGTCAAGGTCAAGGAGGATAAAGGCAGGTGTTGGTGTTGGGTGACATGCCACCGAAGTTAACATGGTCTTGTATTATATTCTGTCGATATATCTCTGCATCGTGATATGAACAAATGAGCATACTGAAGCAAAGTCATTTCCTAGCCCGTAACTAGCATCTTTGAAGCAGTTCGAGTTTGTCGTCGCTGTCATCGCTGAGTGCCTCCTTCTTCTTGCACTCCTCCACCAGATCGCTGCGCCAGCTCGGGAAGCAGCTAGCGATATTGTCAAATACGCGTCATGGAGTCATTAAGATTGAGAGAGAACGAGACTTACAAGTACACCCCAAATGCAAACATGTATCCCATACTATGATAGAAGTGTAGCCATACAGCCACAATCTCCATCCAGTGCATCCTCCTCGAGATAAAGACAGGCGTTAGCAGCATTGCTACAAATATCGCATGAATCCTGACTGTCGTATCCTGAAATCGGAGAGTATAGGCTCCCCGAAATAGCTTCTTATCATCAGCACAAACCCTCTCTTTTCAGACAAGGTCCTTTTTCGCTGCACTACTGCCATTTCCGCACCCTTTTTATATACGTACATTGATACCCGCACGATGACGTCTAGCAAGCCCAAACGCCCATCTGACGTAAACAGTCCAGAACAGAACCTCTCCCCTCCATCCCCCTACGTCTTTCACAAAGATATGCGCCAGCAGGCACACTCCAATGTGAGAGAAGGGGCCTGTGTGTTCAGAGAGCTCGGGGCTCAGCGTCTCGAGAGTGTCGCGATAGCCTTTTTCAGAGATGAGGGCGAAGATACCGAGCGGAACAAAGAGAGTGGCAGGATACAGGTCGATGCCTCCAAGGCGTAGAAAGAGAGGGAGCACCAGAGAGAGGAGGGTGGGAAAGATGGTGCGTGGTTCGGGGGTGGGGCGCCGCATTTACGTTGCGAGAAAAGGTTTCTTGAGTATGTTGTAGGAGATTCCGCGGTTCGTATATGGTTTGGTGTTGGTGCTGAGGTCGAGAAGGCAGGGCTTGCAAGTTGGTCAGGTACGATTCGCCAAAAGGGTCTGATCACTGGAACACAACACACTGTACCACTCAAGTGAGTCCCCATTGGCTAGTCATCCGCAGGGAATCATTTTGAATCCAAAGCAATTATCTTTCAAAACTTTCTTATATCGTATTAGTCTTTTGAACAGTCGTCATGTGTCTGCAGTAGAAGATTTCTGCTTCATGAATCATAGTTTCTAGCCTCTCAACGAACTTCTGGACAAGGTTCACACCAGAAAACGCACGAACATGATTTTTTAAGCCCATTGAGACCAGGAAGCCTTCTGTTGAAGAAATCGAGAGCCGTCTTAACAAATTCTTGAACTACGATTTGGGTCTGCTGCATGTCACTAATCAACATTGATTCATACAGTTGGAGCCTATCTACCATCTGGAAAGACTGCGTTAATCATCTCCTCAATCGTGATGATATCGGATCTCGAAGGCAATAGATCGTGTGAGTTGCTATCAGAGATGTACTCGGCCAGATTCAGGGTTATCATACTCGTGGTGGCTCTTCCCCTGCGACTGGTAACAACTGTCGTTATAATATTCGCCCTGCAGACTCGATTCGGCAGCTAATTTCATGAAGAAATACTTGAGTATAGGTTTTTCGAAGCAGGCTGTGATCTGTGGCTAGGAAAAAGACAATTTAATAGTAAGCAACTGATTGCTAGAAATAATAACTAACCTGAGTCAGACAGAGAAGCAGACAGGTAGTAAGAGGATATCAAGCTTCGTTTTGTCAAAAGATGGAGAAATTTGGGGCTATCTTAGTTAGTCGTATAGACCAGCGGCAGTCTAAGCAAGTTCGACGAATAATACGTATGAGGTGAAAAGATGAAAAACATCAACTGACCAGCCAGGGCGGTACGTTTTCTCAATGCCGTTTGCTTTAGGCATCACTTGAATGGAACAATCTTTGGCCAGGTCTGATACATTCATTGGTCGGGTCTGACCGATCCACCAACGCACCTTACATTATTAACAATGCCACTATATAGCTACCACTGCACACGAAAATTACCTACCAGCACAAACGACCACCACAAACGACCACCACAAACGACCACCACAATGTTCGAGCAACGCCGACCAAAACCCGCAGCCAAAAGGCCTATATCACCAATTGCATTACCATATCTGTACACTCTCTTTTCCACCCAACCAAACCTTTTCCAAAGTAATAGGTCAATAATCAGAATTCTTGGCCACTTCATGAACGCGGTTCACCAACATGCAACCCGTCCGCAAAACCAGCGCGCCCATTACCGCCAATACGTAGTCCGGCTCTTCTACGACAATAGACAGATATTCCATTACGTCGACGGCAAAACTACCCCTCCGAGGCTTTCTGGGCCGATCTCACGTGCTTTATCAGATTTTCCTGCTGCTAGGTTCTATGATGATGTGTTGAACAATTTCAGCAACATTGGACTGCACCCAGGCCACCTCTTCACCGAGCTGATTGGATATCCAGATGGCCGTGTGAGTTTCTACTGCACTCAATGGCTGCTTCTGTCCGCTCTGCACCCTGACAACGAAGTTGATGCTGAAGTAGCCTGCCTTTTGGGTAGATACCTGGAACCTTATTACTATTCTTGGACGAAACCGATCAACTTCTGGTCTCAAATAAGTAGGATTACCAGGGAGGGAACTCAGAACCCTTTTTGGCCAGGAATGAACGATGTCTTGACGAAGGCCATTGCAAAGGTCAATGACGACCAAGATCCTTTCACCGAGGAAGACTTAAGTCATGTCCTAGAACAATTTGTACGCTTCGGATGCTGGACTGCCGATGTATACCGAGAGCGTTATGACACTATTACGACATATACAGAAGAATTCGTCACTAGCATAGTACGACAGCACATCCGCGGCGAAACCGGCCGCTTTCAGCAAATGCTCGAGGATCCATTTAATGGGGTTAGTCTCCGTGCGAAGAGCCTTCTATCTCAAATGAACGTGGATGGCAACATAGATTTACTCTCCAAATACTTTATCTCCACTTGTGTCACTTTAGGCCAGGTTTCATCGGGGCGACTCATCTTCACGGTCTACCAGTGGATTCTCGCGGCCGCCACAAATAAGAATGTCGACGATGGAACAATATATCGGATCGTAATGGACCGCTTCGACCGATGCTGGATACAGAATAGCAACGATGTGCCGCTTTACTGGCGTCCTTCCAACTGCCCCAACGAGATTGGCACAGTTGACAACGAGCCCGTCCCTGCTGGTACTATCGATACAGTACCCGAACCTGTAGGAATTCCCGACAACCTTCGGGGCTTGGTTCTACCGCCTGACGTTCCTATATATCCTATCGGACCTCGAAATGATGTAGTGACTATCTCGAGGCCCTATCAACTATCTAAGGATCAACAAGACACTTGCGTCATCTGCCAGGAAGAGTTCAGGGAGGACGATTCCAACTGCATCCAAGTCAATTCATGCAAGCATTTATTCCACTATTTATGTTTAGACGGTCTCGCGAATGACCGCGCTTATCCTAAGGATGGAATGGTCCCATGCCCATTGTGCCGAACTAAGATCTGCTATTCTCGAGACTATCGCGCCGTTGCGGATGATTCGAACGAAGAGTAGTAGTAGGGCTGGTTCGACTAGAATTTAACTTTTAGTTAATCGATATATCGGAAAGACCCCTAGATACTATAAGTAGTAATGCAAATAGATATTTGATAAATATTTATTTTAAAAGTGGATGATATATTGTTGTATAAGGCCTACCTAGAGCTAATTATATAATTAGCTCTTTAAGAGTATACTAAGCTAAGCTAAGCTTAGCTTGGTCCTTTTATATAGCTTAGAGGTACTTTTCTCTACTTTCTTTTATATATAGTTTTATCTAATCTAAAGCTTTTATAATTTTAGTAATTTACTTTAATAGATTACCTAATTTTTAGTTTTAAAGCTTTATTTTCTTTTATAGTTAGGCCATAGAGCTTAATGTGGAGATGCGCGTGCCTAGATAGTCAAGCTAGCCTAGAAGGCCATCCTAGATAGCGGCGAACGTTGACACTAGCGCATTGTCAGACTATGCTTCATGTAGCCACTGTATCCAGGCATGCGTTTCTTGGTCAAAAGTAAGACTGATATCCAAGGCCCGGCTGAGCGCCTCCACGCCACTATTTGAGACTCATCATTAGCTGCCCGTCAGGTGGCACGGACCTCGGTGGAAGCAACAAAAACTCACTTTGATAATGATCCGTGCATCATCGATCAACGACGAGTGAACCCGGGGCAAGGACACGGAATATAGATAAGTATGCAGGTGTTTATAATATTATTCACCCTTGGCGATTGCTCAAGTGGAAATTTCGAGTGTACGATACAGACATCTATCAATCCCAGGTTGGACTTCCGCGTTCCCTGCCGGCGTGTATGTACGGCGCTCTAACTTAGCCGTCCCGCCTGTTGAAGACCCATCCAACGAGAAGATGGGACAACTGCATACTTAAGGCACGGATACGCCAAAACTTCAGGAAGATTACGCACCTATCATAACGGTAAATAAATTCCATGCGGTGGAGTGCCAAGACGTTTCATCCATCCCGTTTGGCCTACAGTTCTCTATAATAGGTATGATAGGTAGGTATGGTTGGAGCACTTATAAACCACCAGTACAGGATCAGAAGGTGGGATGGGCCGAGAATCTGGGATCTGACTCATCCTAACGGCTTCCAAACCGAATAAAGTGCGCCCATTAAATGACGGTTCTCTAAAGACTCAACATTCACAGTGGCCGCCACCGATTCACATCCATCTCCCCACCAAAGCATGGCAACGCAAACAGCCACCGAGTTGCAGACGTTCGAGCCTGCCATATCAACATCAGGTGCTACGTTACGAAAAAAAAACCATGAAATGCCAGCAGAAGTAGAACTGTCACCCGCCGCTGGACCCACAGCGTCCGAGGCGGCGACGACAGCTGTCCTCTTCCCCAAAGGTCGAGCTGGTATTGTTATTGCCCAGCTCTGTGGTCTGTTGTTCTTCAGCAGCTTCTGTAATGGCGTCATCATCGTCGCTCTGCCCGCCATGCAATCCACACTGGGCCTGGATGAAGACCTCCTCGTCTGGCCCAGCTCCAGCTACTTTCTTACTGCGGGATCATGTCTCCTATTGGCCGGTTCTGTTGCCGACGTCGTCGGCATCAAACAAGTGAGTCTTATCGGATCTTTTTTCAGTGCCATGTTTACTTTGGCCTGCGGCCTGGCCCGGACTGGGGGCCAAATCATTGCTTTCCGTGCCCTTCAGGGCGTCACTTACGCCATCATCCCTTCGTCCATCTCCATCATCTCGAATAACCTGGAGGAGGGACGGCCACGCAATATGGGGTTTGCGTGTATGGGATTCGCCCAGTCTCTCGGGTTCTGTTTTGGTCCTGGCCGGGGTATTTACCGATACCGTTGGATGGCGGCCGGCCTTTTACCTCGCTGCGGCCGCTAGTGGCGCCTTGTTCATGACTAGTATCTGGACTTTGCCACGGGATATTCGGCCAGAAGCCGGCCCATCGATTTGGAAGCGACTCGCTTTGGAGATAGACTGCGTTGGCATATTCCTGGCGATTATGGGACTGGCAATGTCGTCGTATGTTCTAGCGTAAGTATCTAGTCTACATGCTCCCGAGTTGCTACACTAGATTGACCGGTTTCAGATCGTTATCAGCCAACATCAACAACATTCACAAGGCATCTAGCATTGTCTTGCTGATCATAACTGGCTTCTCGATCCCATCGTTCGTCGGATGGATGCACTACTAAGTAAAGAACAACCGCACAGCACTAATCCCCAACTCGCTCTGGCGTAGCCATGTCTTCACCGGCTGCTGCGTCATGGTTCTTCTCACCAACGCCCCTACCAACTGCATGGAGCTGTACAGAAGTCTGTTGTGAGTTGTTACCTTCTCCCTCCCCTCTTCGGCAGAAGTCTTTACCGATATATCCCAGTTTTCAACAGGTCCAAGGCACATCAGCTCTTAGAGCATCACTACAAGTTGTCCCGTCTCTCATTGCTGGCACACTCACCAGTATTGCGACGGGCATCTTCGTGCACCGCATGCCGGTCTTGTGGATGCTATTGATCTCGTCGGCTATGAGTACCGTTGCACTACTTCTGATGGCCGTCGTCCGGACTGACCAGCTGTACTGGGAAAACGCTTTGCTCGCACAGGTAGGCAAGAGTCCCCGCACTGTGTTCATGCTCCATAGTCTTCTCTACACCATTCGGCCCCAGATCACTAATAAAATTTCACCCAGATTCTCACTCCTATTAGCTGCGATCTGCTCTTCACCGTCGGCCTGCTCATTATTTCCGATGTTTTCCCCAAGCATATGCAGGCTCTAGGCGGCGCCGTGTTCAACACGTGCGCGCAGCTCGGCACTGCAATTGGATTGAGCGTGACCCAGGTCATTGCCTCGTCTATGACTAACGACTCTTCTTACGCCAATAAGTCCTCGCCTGATGCCCTCATGGAAGGGAACAGGGCCGCCTTCTGGACTATGTTTGGCTGGATGGTGTTCGTCTGTCTAGTGTGTGTATGGTGGGAATGCGCCGAGTAGGGGTCATCGGTGTGAAGCGGGATTGATCTACACATCTTTCAGCATACATGGGCAAACTGTTATAAGCAGCCGTTAGCCAATCCATTAAGTCTTCCATGCCAATATCAGTGATCCCTCCCGTCGTATGCATGACTTCGAACCATTGACTTCTCTCTAAACGTCACGCTTCTGAAGTCTGCAGAACCCCAGTTTCTTGAAACACTCTGCGCAACGCAACTTTCCCCCTTTCCCCATACCACTCACCGCTTGCTAGATTTGCCTCAAACCTCTATCAATTAGTGGTAAAAAGGCAACACGATGAGCTTCGAGTTGAATATGAAGTGTTAGATCACTAATATGAGCATAGTTGGAAGAAAACAAGAGCGGGGACTGTTAGTAAAAACAGCAACGTGCTTGTAGAAGTGTAGCTAAAGGGAGGTATAAAACGTATTAGATATATACATTGATTACATAAAGACCTTGTTCATCGTAAACCACGACCTATCTCAAGATCTAAATCCCTTTCGTGGAACGTTATACCCAGTACATCTACTGTTGGTGGACTGCCTGGATCCGAATTGTTTCTAGTATAACCTTGTCTGTTCAGAAGCTCTGTTGTTCCTCCAGCAGCCGCCCCAAGAAGCGGATCGTGTAACGAGCCTATAATCTCACCACTATGGCGTGTCCCATCGTCGGATGTAGCTGACCCAGCACGCTCACAGTAATCATGTGGATGTACTTCAGCTGGTCGGTGAATTAGTTGCGCGTAGGACTCATGACTTTCACGCTCAGAGAGCGGAGAGCCAATAGATTCATGACTTGTATGGCGGAAGGTTGAGGGTGATGGTCGGATGATTGAGGAGTCGCTGTCCTGCCGCGGACGTCGTTGTGATATTGCTGGCGGAAAAAGTGAGTGTGCCATTGCGGGTGTCTCGTATGGATGTTGTGAGTCATCTCTTTCCATCGGCATGGAACATTCGGTGAGTTCGATGGATGGATTGCCACGAAGCTTAGTAGTGCATGTGCTGTCCTCGGGTATAAGATGGGAGAGATCGTAGTGCCAGGTGTGCCCTTTTTCCCATAGCAAAGTCTTTTGTGGCCCTTTGATGAGATTTAGAGCGGCTAAGATGTTGCAGATAACGTCAAGTGTATATCTTGTAACAAATCGAGATATAACTCGGAATGCGAATGTCCAGTGTCGATATTTTCGTGTCATACGCAGACCTTGCATGGCGTCCTTGTAAATCTCGGTGGAAAGGAAAGACTGTTGACACCACTAGTTCCAAAAGTCAATATCAGCTCTTGAACAATATGAGTATCTACTTACCTCAACGGTGATGTAGAAGATCGAAAGACCCAGCACGATAGATGTGAGGAAGGTACCGGCCATCCAGTAGTAGGCAACCCACTTAGTAGTCGATATATCTTGAATACCGAAGTCGAGATAACCACCAGCGCCGGCCCAGTTACTGGTGACGCAATCGCAGGTTTTATATGATCCAAAGGTCTGTGCAATGACGATATATACCTGCCAGGTGATTGTCAGTAGTTTGGGGTGTGGCAAAAACATTAGGCAACTTACCAACCACGACGCGTTAAAAGCCTCTACAGGTCGAAAGAAAAACCATTCCCATTTCTTTGGTACACTCATGGCCCGAAATGCTTTCAGACCCTCGTCTAAAGCTGTCTCAACCTTCTCCGCCATAGCTTCTTGGTCACCCCACGGTAACAAAAGTGTCAAATGAACAATCGTTCGAATGCACCAATTCTGTGTAGCCCCGATGATAGTGGACATTCTCCTCTTTACCTTGACCCACTTACCATGAGCTTTGTAGTCCCAATTATCGAATCTCGCACTATGTTGCAGAAACGTTGGCACCCTTTGTGGGAGGTATAGATGATGGGGCGAAAGGAAGAACCATACAGTCATCTCCATAATCAACAAGCCCAGACAGATACTGAAAAAGATGACGTAGCCACCGCTTCGACACCCCAGACCAACAGTCGGCGTAAAGAAGCTGAGGATAAAAGCGCCACCGCAACTGCCACCGACGATGATAATCGCTGATGCTACTTGCCAGTACTCACGAATGTCAAACCAGACCAAACCCTCCTCATTCACTTCCCCCAGCACTAGACTCGTCCGTGCAGCCTTTTCGTCCGCTAACCAATTGCGCCCTTTCTGTGCGATGAAACAGTTCTCGATGTCGGATAGGATTGGGTGCGCGGCACCATAGTGCCATCGTACTCGTGCTTGGCCAGCAAAATCGATGAAGAAGTCATCCATGTATTCGGCTTTATGGGACAGGTTCTCTACCCAAGTCTTCAAGCTATGAAATTCAGGTTGGTCTGAAAATGATTCGAGGAAGTCGTTGCGATGACTTTCGTCGCGGAGTGCGTGCCGAACGTGATCGACTAGAGCATTTAACTTCTTTCTTATTGCGTTTGCAGCGATAGGATTACGGTCCACAATGGAGCTCATAATCAAGATGGGAAACCAAGCCAACAGACATCCCAGCGCGAGATCATGCGCAGTCCGATTTTCACCAAAGTCCCCAAATGCCGCCTGGATGGAAAGTGCGAAGGCAAAAAGAAACCACATGGTCGAAACGAACACTGTCATTCAGTCAGACTCTTGATCGATACCAACAGTGTGCTGTACTCACCAGGTACAGCTCCGCGTCTCCTTGTCTCCCTCAACTCTCTCGCCAGGATTCTCCTCATCTGCCTCAAAGTCTTATTCGTATCTGTCAGTTTTAAATCCTTGCTAAACAGCACAATACGCAGCAGACCCTCGGTTTCTTTCTTATATACTGCCGTTTCCGCCTTCATACTATACTGGTTCATCACCAAAAGCAGATACATGGAGTCTCTTATGCTCCCGAAATCTGTTTTCCGATCGGGCGTCACATCGTAGGCAACAGCCATGTCGACCATCAGCGCGGCTTTTGCAGAGACTTTGATGTTCCACAGCACATAAGATAGGGAAGCGATTGGTGAGCCGACCCAGCGGGCTATCGCCAGAGTGGTGCGGATAAATGCGTTGCTTTCGAAGGGTGCCTGAAGTAGCGTGCCAACGATGGGCAAAATCCATGTCGTGATGGTATTGGAGACTGCATCCCAGGGATAATAGTCGGGATCTGTACCACACAAATGCTTGCATCCTTCGCGTGAGATTAATGTGAGATCGTTCCTAGGTATTCCCACGATAGTATGATTCCAGCCCCACTTGTGACGGAGTGCAACGCCTTCGGTCGTGTTTGCAGCATATCGCGCAGCGCATTCTGTGAAGTTCGCGCGCATGATAAGAAACGTGCTGTGAATTTCATGGAAGGGATCACGGAACATAGGACGTGGACCAAGGACGGTTTTTATGTAGCGCGATCAATGCCGTATCTCGTATTTCTAGCTCTTGTACGAGGCGACGGTTGCCTGCTTGTTGGGATGAGGCTCGGCTCAGCCTCACGGCGGTGTACGAATAGAGGGATACAATACAGGAAGGGCATAGATAAACGAACGTAGAGTATGTGGTCTGCATTATATTAAGGAGCTAGACATACTATACTACAATAGTAAGCCGCAATAGTAACTGCTTCAATGCTGTCACGTTCTATTTTTTGATCGTCGGCGCATATCACAGTCACGTGATGAACGGAACAGGACTTCACTCGTGGATATTACCTGGCGTGATTTAGAGCCTTGCAACAGAGACATATGTTCCATGAGGATATTTTCACAAAAAATATTCATCAGATAGTATATTCGCGGGGTCTTAGTTGATTGAGAAGATGTGAAGGTGGGGGAGTGTAAGGAGTAACGAAGAGGGTGATGGTACGAATGGGGCTGGGAGGGCTTCTCCTTTCGTCTTCTGTGTCATTTGGCTCTCATTATAACCTGCAGATAACAGCATATGTAGTTCAACCCAGCTGGTGCCGTTCCGTGCGTTCCTTCAGTTCGGTTGCAAAGCTAAGCGGGCTAGCTGACTGGACAGTCTTGGTAGCAATCTATTTAAGGTAAGATGTGCCAATATGTTGGTGCGTAGCCTGTTCTCGTTGCGGCCTAAACATGCAGACTCTAGATACTCTGTAGCTTATTTGAGTGTAATTTATTATATTCAACTAGTACCTATGTAGGTACATAAGTAATCAAATAAACCACCCATTATCACCTCCCCTAATTGCTATTCCAAACGCATCAAGTGTGGAAGGCAGGATCTAGCTCTCCTAACCACAGAATATCAACAACTTAGACGATCTCAGTCCAGATTATAGTTACCTTTTTATAGCCAAGCTGGTGCTTACATACCGAACGGCTTCATTGGATGCTGGGAGCGATCCTTCGTACAATGACAGCTACATTCACATTCTCACACCAAAGCTTACGTTCACGTCAATTTATCACGAAGATCAGCTTGCAAAATTGGTTTAGGCCGGCGAAATACTTTGTTTACTATCTTTCAACTGGTTTCCCGATATTGCTAAGCAATAAGCATAGCGCTAAAATAGGAGCTGATGATAGAGCCACATTGTAAAGTAATTTCTTACCATAGAAAATGTGCTGTTTCTTCACTATCAAGTAATTGTGCCTTTCTCTACACAAGTTTACCGTGATAGCTCTCCTGAAAGTATCCAGCATTCTTACAGCAGTGGCTAGTCGAAATGTGTGCTGTAGATCGTTCTTACCTCCAGTACTACTAGCATAGATACAGTGTATATAGCTAGCTAGCTCTTACCTCTATATTAATACAACAACTATTTTACACATCACTTCTCTTAGTCTATTACACTATGCGCTTCTTTGATATATACATTTGCTTTATCTGTCACACCCAAACATCGAATCTATAAACGCTTTCGCCAGGTTTAAGCATTGGATCAAACTCATGTGCTGCAATGAAGATATTTCGGCACTTTTTCACAATGACAAGGAACCGCATATCTAGTCCCCTTCCATCCACGCCAAGGAAACCACCCACAAACCCAATGTCCTAGAAAAGCTTTTATAGTCGCACAAGGGCTTGCATTATTGAAACTTAAAAAGAGCGCTTATAATTCAGCATTGTTTTCTCTGTAAAATAAGATTTCATCTAGGTCCAATTCAAGCTTGAACTACTGTTAAAATGATAACGAAGGTGTAGCTACCAAAGAAACTAGGAACAATGATGTCACTGCTCTTACCAATGGCTTTGTGAAGCTGGCTATTCATATAAATTGCATACTTGACTTGTGTAGACAAAATTCAAGTCGATTGTTTAGAATTATGCCATTAGCTTTTACTTTTTCTACTATGACGTCACAATTTAACATACGGTTTTGTGCTTCAAGTTGCACAAAAGAAGCAAATAAACTACTGGATTGTATAGTCGATGGATTGGAGGATGATTGCTTCATTCTAACAGCAGGTGGTTTCGTTCCGCGAGTCATAGCTAAAGCCAGTCTGTAACTCACTGCCGTGTGAGGTAATATGAGCAAAGGGCTTAAGGTCTACAGTTTTGTTCTATTGAAACGTACAGAAACAAGTATGACCAATGGAGTAATTTAGACTTGTGAGCATCAACGTTGGAACTGATATGTCTCCTATGATTGAGCTAGACTCACTCGCTATGGCCTCTACCAGAAAGAAAGAGAGGGATATCGAAGTGCCATGCTTAGCTAGACCCTCCAATGCGGTTCGCAAAGCCCTCAGCTTGGTCACTAGAATCCAGTAAAGGAATTAAGACCATCCTGGGTCAGTTAACTATCAGAAGCAGCTTTAGAGACTCACGTGAGACTGTATCGTTCGGGAGACTACTATCGTGATTGGCGATGGGTAGCTGACTAACTAACTTAATATGGCTAACTAATCAAATCTCGTGCCGGAAGCGCAATCCCGGGAGATCGACGGGTGTTGATGAAGCGTTTGGATGGCAGACGACGAGACGACACGACGAGAAGCTTCCGGTGAATGTTCCAAATCTGGACCGTGAAAGAGAAGGACGGAAATAGACGATAATACAGCGTCAGCTACGTCATCAATGTGGTGACTACGACGCGCTAGAGACGACGGCCAACGTCTAGATTCGATGGCCATTTATCCACCGCCACCATGCAAATCCTCCAGAGGTTTGTTGTTGAATCTTCGTTCGATCCCACGGGGTTTTCAAAGGTAGGGGCCTTCATACTGCTTGACCAGGATAAGTTGCATCACCAGAGCATCTGCGTGCATGTTTTCCCCAGCCGCGACGGCGGAGGGCAAGGCTGAGGGGTCATGAGCGTTCCCGGCGATGTGCCTGTGCCTGAGCAGCGCTATCACGAAGCTGTAGGCGACTCGCAATGGAAACTCTCACTACGCTCTATTCCTGAGCTCAAACGCGCCTCGTCGCGCGCAGAGTTGGCGGCTGTTGGCTTTCTCGATGCCGCCGACGTGGACCCACGTCCGACCTTCGCCATCACCATCGGCAATCCGTCCCATGTCCCTCACGAGGGACCCCTCGACCTTTTATATGTCAACCCCGCGCTCGCAGCCGACCCATCACTGCTGGCAAAAGCCCGAGGGGACGACAGTCCTGGCGCGTCCATGTTCACCGATGCACATGAGCCGCATGTGGCCTTCAAGGGGTGGCTTTGGGGGAAAGCCGGACGATCTGATCAGGCCATACGAGGAAGTGCATATTTGTTCGGCGGCTATCTGTGGTGCCTCACCATTCTCGGCCAACATGCTGTCGCCAGTGGCATATCGTTGGGATTAGTGTACCCCAGTAAACACCCCACGTCACCTACCAAGATGTCCGCTGGCCTCTTTGAGCATCAACAGCCGCGCTACATGCCGCAATATATACCGGGGCATACCCCCTCAATACCAGAAGATCAGGCTGTTGAGACCGAATCGTCTTCTGGCAAGCCTACCGTTGCGGCCTCGTACGGCCCATTCGACTACACCCTCGATCCACCACCCAAAGTCATGTCTGATCACATCCGCTACTTTCGTAGCGTCGAATGGGAAAAGACACCTCTGGGCCCTATGCACTCGTGGTGTCCGCAACTGCGATGTGTTGTGAACATGATGATGAACGACAGCTACCCTGCTGTTCTATTTTGGGGCGACCATGTCACCATGATTTACAACGAGCCATATACGGAGCTAATAAGTTTGCTGCATCCGTGTATGGGCCAGTCTGCACGTATGGCTGCCAAAGAATTTTGGCCTCACTTCCAACCTCTCGTAGACTACGTCAATGCGACAGGTGAGACGATCAGCAATCACGAGGTTCCATTATTTCTTGACAGACATGGCTTCTTGGAAGAGACCTATTTCTCCTTCCAGTTCACCCCCATCTTGAATAGCGCTGGTCATATCGCTGGCTATTACCAGCCCCTGATCGAAACCACAAAGTAAGATCGCACTTTGGAAGTTAAGAAGAGATTACTGACGTGGGTTAAGGAATGGCCTCCTTGACCGACGAGTCTCCAATCTAGTCGAGATCGGGAGTCAGACCGCGAAAGCACGCGACTTGCGAACGTACTGGGATCTCGTACTGAACACACTTAGCATCAACGACAAGGATGTGCCCTTCGCCTTGTTGTACGCCGCTGATACCGCAAGCCCACCTAACTCAACCTCCATTTCTTCGCCCAGCAGTGTGAGCTCTGAAATACAATGCTTTTCACTCAAAGGTGCCATCGGTGTCAAGCCTGGCCACGCAATTGCACCAACGATGATTGACGTTCGAATCGACACTTCTACTGTTTTCTACCCATATCTCATGAAAGCCATAAGATCCAGAAAGCCTCTTGTAGTCCATTTCAGTGAGCTGGCACTCCCCGACGGCATGCTTGATGCAATCAATTGGAAGGGGTACGGAGATCCTTGCCGCTCTGTTGTCGTCTGTCCTGTCATGCCAACCACGAGCGAACAAATACAAGGTTTTCTGATCCTTGGCATCAATCCACGTCGGCCTTTTGACGATGAATACCAACAGTTTGTTCATGTCATGCTCCGCCTGCTGGCCACTTCTCTCGCCTCCGTTGTTCTCTTCGACGACGAAATGCGGCAAAAAGAGAAGGCTATAGGACATGCCGCCCAAATCCAAGAGCAACTTCTCGCAGAATTACAGCTCAAGGAGAAGAAGTTCCAGCGCTTCGCCGAAAAATCAGATGTCGCCATCTTCACCCTGGATGCCGTCGGTAAATATACGTACCGTAATCAGAGTTGGTACGCCCTGTTCGAGCCGGCTACCGACCATGAGGATGTAATGGGCGCATGGGACAGCATAGTTTTCCCAGAAGACATCGCCAGATGCGAAGCATTTTTCGCGAAGCTGGCGTTGGAGAAATCCCCCATTTGCTTTGAGCTACGCACAAAAATGCGTTGGGCACCACGCACCGAAATCGGCCAACCGGAGTGTAAACAACAGGAGCATTACAAGTGGATTCTATGCTCAGCCTATCCAGACTTGGATGCCAAAGGCGAAATCATAGAAATTGTAGGCAATGCTACCGACATATCAAAACAAAAGTGGGCAGAGGGTGTGCAGAAGATTCGCACAGAAGACGCTTTGGAAAGGAAGATGCATCTAGAGCACTTTATCGATACGACGTCACATGAAATGAGAAATCCTTTGTCGGCCATCATGCAATGTGCGGACGGTATTATCACCTCGTACTCTCCAGACGACGAACGTCCGATTCCCTCACCTTTCACCTATGCTAGCTTGCTTGAGCAAACCCTAGATGCAGCGCAAACCATCGCCCAATGCGCTCAGCACATGAAAAGAATCGTCGACGATATTCTCACCATCTCGAAACTCGACTCGGGCCTATTGGTCATTACCCCTATCGATGCGCAACCGGAAAGCGTCACCAGTCATGCGATTAAAATGTTCGAAAGTGAAGCAAAAGCTGCGGATATTGATATGAAGCTTCACGTAGATCAGTCTTTCCGCGATCTCCATGTGGACTGGGTGTCCCTGGACCCGACCCGAGTTCTTCAGGTAAGTGGCAATCCCGATCGGCCATACCGCTGCTAATCATTCAGGTTCTTATCAACTTGATCACAAATGCTCTCAAGTTCACACGACTTGAAGATACCCGGAAAATCACGATTACCATTGCCGTAAGCGATCAAAAACCAGAATCCGTACCAGGAAGATTTCAATTCGAGGGAAAACTAGTAGATGATGATACTCATCTCGTCAATGACTGGAAACAAGGTTCGGTGGTGTACCTAAAGTTCTCCGTGATCGACACCGGTCGTGGTTTGTCGGAAGATGAAAGGAGCTCACTTTTTGCACGCTTCTCGCAAGCTTCGCCTCGAACCCACATCAATTATGGAGGTTCTGGACTTGGTCTATTCATCTCTCGACGACTTACCGAAATGCAGGGGGGAGCAATCGGCTTGTCTAGCGAATTTGGGAAAGGAAGCACATTCGCTTTCTATATCAAGGCTAGGAAAACTGATGCTGCGCACCATCGAGAGCCTAACCTAACCGAAGTATTCCCAGAGGACATGCGACACAGAGCAACGACACGCAAAGAAATTCACCGATTGCGTAAAGTTCCTCAGTCACCCATTCGGGGCTCACCTGACCCTACACATGCTCAAGAACCTCAAACTTTACACCAACAGTCCCAAAACGAATCAGAGCTTAAGGAGAATGAACTAAGTACAGCCGAGCTCAAAGTACCGCATATGCCTTCCATCATCCGCCGCCACCTCGCTCTGAATTCAAGCGTACCCGCCGAAGCAATAGGCCTACCCCGGGATCCCGACCTACACGAACTGCGACGAACGAAAAGCATCCCAGAGACCATGCACGTCCTTGTCGTAGAAGACAATCTAGTAAATCAAAAAGTCCTCGCTCAACAATTGAGAAAATTAGGGTGCATAGTTAGCGTCGCAAACCATGGTGTCGAGGCCCTCGACTTCCTACAAAAAACAAAAAACTACACAGACAGTAATGCACAACAAATCGACGCTACTGGAATGCCTACATCCGTAATGACAACCTCCTCACATGGTCCCGCGGAGAACGACAGAGGACTACCCATCGACCTTAGCGTCATCCTCATGGATTGGGAAATGCCCATCATGAATGGGCTCATCGCTACCACGAGGATCAGAGAAGCTGAGAAGGAGGGTAGTCTCAAAGGAAGAACACCAGTTATCGGGGTCACGGCGAACGTGAGACAACAACAGATTCAGCAGGCGATGAACGCGGGGATGGATGATGTGGTAAGTAAGCCTTTTAGGGTCGCAGAACTAATGGGAAGGATGAGGAGGGTTGTTAAAGCAGTGGGGAGTAGCAATGATGGTGACGGCGCACTATGGAATAGGAATAAGCTGCTCGAGGGTGAAGAAGCTGGGGGATGAAGGAATGAAAGTAATACGATGTTTTAGAAGGAATTATAGAAAATGACGTTTATGAAAAGGAATACATAATTGTTAGAACCACCTTAGCGATTCTTGACATGCACTTCTTGCTGGAACGAGTATCTAGTCTGGGTAGGACGAAATGGAATACCAGGTAATGTCTTGCAACTTGCTTCTACGTAAACATTCAGCTCGAAAATGAGCCGATAGATGATCAGATGCTAGTTTTATACATGCCATGTATTTTTTTTATTGTTAATTGTTCCAGTGAATTCTCTTCATGACTAATTCGAAGTTTGAACAAGACAGATGTGGCTTTGTCCCTCACTTTGGTCCTCTATGATTTCCCAACCAAGACTCTCTCATCCTACTATGGTCGAATGGCACAGAAAACACACCTGCAAATACCAGCCCATAACACCCAAAAGAACTGACAATTCACATCTCTTTCAAAAATCTTACAACGCTCCGCTCAACCGCGAAGAACTTGGCTTCACACGCTCCGACTCATTTACGAAACCGGACTTTGCGCAGTCCTCCCCTTCAACCAAAACAGAATATTCCAAATGGCCCTGTCCAACATGCGGTAATCCAAGCGACTACGAAATTCTGCTAGATCTGTACGAGAAAGAGCGGGGTGAGCTTTGGGAGCGAACTCGAGTCAAAGAAGAGAGGCACAACGATGTTCCCGTGGATCGAATAGCCCAACTGAGTTTCACTACCTTGTTAGATGATCTGAAGCAAAAGATTAATGAAGTTTCTAGCGAGCTGGTCAGGATGAAGACAGAGGGGCTAAGCGGACTATAGAGCAGGCGAGAAGATATCTATAGATTATTGAAGTAAGAGCGAAGCTGTAAGATAGCAAAAACGTGTGGTTGCAAAGCTATTGGGAGCAATGTAGGAGACTATTTTCTACTCATTTTCAAACGATGCACTTGTCAGATCAATTGTCCCTCCTCTAAAAATCAAAAATGACCAAGCTCAAAGTTTTGAAGCTCATACTATTGTAATGTGCAATCAACAAACATAAGCTCACTTAATGATATATTCTCGTGACAAATCAAGTGACTAGCTGATCTTTAAGAGATCTTGTAAAGTAGAGTCATATGGTGCTGCATACGACAGCAATCACCTCTACTAAATATAGATAAGTATGTTTGGGTGATACAGTGCACCGACATAAGAAGGAAATTGAGGGATTGAAGTCGAAGGGTTTGGAAAGGGGTGGACGTTACGACCAGGGATCAAGGAGGGGGGGGGGGGGGGTAAGACGAAGTTAGGGACGATTGAAGAGAGGTAGTTAATGATTCTTTCTGCATGTTTTTGAAATCGTTTTTCGTTCCTCGCGTAAGTCAGTGTAGATACACTTGAATGCTCATCTCACGGACGTCTTTGTATTTTCGCCTTGTTTACCTGACTAATAAAAATAAGTTGCTCTTGGGGTATATAACATTGAATAGATCTGGATTGACATGTAATGTAACACAACTACTCTTGCCTCATCCTGTCATCACCGTCTCACAGCGAAAGCGCTATCTCTGGCCGCCCCGTAAGCATCGAAAGCAAACAAGCTGACAAAATACAGGGCGAAGAACCTAACCACTGCATCTCCAAAGCCACCGTTGCCACTCAGCATAGATTGTAGGCTCCCGAAAGCGCCCTGGTTGACAGACCTGGAGGGCTGAGACGACGAGCCCAGTGTGTAGCCTTTTGACTGAAAGATGGCAGCACGTGAAGCGGGGCCTGAGGCGCTGTCGTTGACGGCTTTACGGACGGCGGCGGTGAGGGCCGAGGGATTTGCGCCGCGCAAAGTCTCAACTACTGAAGATCCTTTGATAACAAGGAATGTTGGCATTCTGTCTTTTCCGTCAGCTTCTGTCCATGTGTACATTCAACGGTGCGTGCGTGTGTTTCCGAATAGCGGGGTGGAAGACGGGCAACGTACGCGCTCACTCCATACTTCTTCGCAATGTCCGACTGGTCATCTACATTCACTTTGGCAAACTGAATCCGTCCAGGCTTCGATTCTCTCTCGGCGAGGCTGTGGAAGACGGGCGCGATGGTCTTGCAGGGTCCGCACCAGTCCGCGTAGAAGTCGACGATTGTGTATGTGGAAGAGGACAGGAGCTTGTCGAAGTGCGAGGACGAGGAGACGAGGATGGTTTTGTCAGGCATGTTGGAGTTGAGTACTGACGATGACGATGACGATGACGGTTGTGGTGTGGAGTGGATGGAATTACTGTTATAGGCTGTGGGGCGACATATCCTCAATGTTGACAGCTTGCGACCTGCGACGGGGATGGGCCAGAAGTACCGAGGTAATGCCGATTCGGGGGGGGGGACTACTACGTCACGTGCTTGCTTGAGCAATGTCCAACGAAATACTCCGTAACACCCTTGTAGCTACTCCGTAGATCTTGTGCTTGATAACGGTAGATATTTGATTACCATCTACATATGTAAAATAGGGAAGTGAATATCCTCGCTGTCCGTAGTATTCTCCATCGATGGCGCGCATGTTGGCAACGAGAGAAAAGAAAAGGAAGGCGACGATGCTTGGCACATTGAATGGAGAAGTAGCGATTGTGTGCATACGAAGTAGTCTAATAGGAAAGAACACAAGGGTCGTGCATTCCCTTCCCTCCATTGGCACGTGCACTTTACCGGACGCCCCCTCTCTTCTCCCGCATCTCATCTCATCCATCCCATCTTGTCAACCCGTCTGATTCCCTTTCTTTCACACAATCTCATCCCCGAACTGTGTGTTCTCAAAAAGGGCCGCTTGCGCCTTGCTACCCACAGCGCCACCACTTCGGGTCATGCCTGCTGTTCGCCCCTAGCCACTACATACATACGCCTGTGCCATCCTGGGGATTCTCGCGAATAGGCACACCGAGAAGAAGACACTGAAGGGGACCGAACTGCCTCAGCCTTGGGCCACCCGGTTATATAGGGTGCGTTGCCCGAGCTGGGTTTGAATATAACCGTGCCGCGTTCTCTCTGTTGCCCGGATGCTGTATCTATCGACTTCATTGACCCAACTACCCACGAAAGCCACATTTACACCAAGTCGCACCCGCTCCACCTAGTCCACATTCAATTCAGCCCCCACACCCGGTTTTGTGTGCAGCGCACAAGTGGCACTGTGAGAGATGCCGACCTCCCCACACACCAATGACTGGCCGACTACTGCACAACAGCCCGATGAAAAGCACAACGAGCCTCTCTCCCGTGACGAAGACGTCATTATCATGTCCCCCAACGAGGAAGACCCCTTTGTCATGCCGGATATGAACTCCTCGCCCATCCCCTTCACTGCTCGCGATCGCCTCGTCGAAAGATACCTGCACACGATATGTGCGACGGTACTTTTGCCGTGCTGCACCGCCCTCCTGATACTCCCTATTCATATCTTAGTCGCCAACAGTGGCAGACGCAATCTAGTTTTAAACGCAACCGTCTACAACACAGCTCCCCCAATCACTCTCTCAGACTCTACCAATGCCAGGTACAACCTCGATGCCACTATCCTTTCCCTCACTACGGCAGTTTCAACTATGCTGCTTGGTCTTTTTGCGCTTTTCTGGCGCTTTGCATCCTTGTGGATTCCGAGAGACAACATCTTGAAAACAGTAAGCTTCTTGCCTCGCTGTGCTTGGCTGACCGCTGACTGTTTCAAAGCCGCCTGGTGCATTCATGATGAGAGCTAAAGTCTGGTCCGTCATAGCTATCCTAATTTCTACGACATCTTTCATTCGTACCACCTACGCCGAGAGGGATATAGCCCATGGCAGTGGCTGCAAGCTTGTCAACAGTAGCACAGGAGTTCTCTCCGCCACGTGCTCTTTCGAATCCGCTGCCTGCCATACAAAGGCTTGGCCCGACTTTGATCTCGGTCCCAACACATCCCATCTGTGTCAAGAAGCAGTAAGTATAGTACATTGCCCACTCTCACCGTATGCTAACGCTCTAGTAGAAAGCGGTGCGCTACATTGAATTCGTCATCTTGCTTTGTACCGTAGGTCTGTTTATGGTGTACAGGCACCAGAGTCGAGTGCAGTTGCGCTACACAACACCCGGACAGCGCGAAAGGTCCAGCTTGCGAGAGAAAGATGTCACGAGAACAATGGAGAGGAAATATTGCTTATGGGGCTCGAGATGGACTCTTGTTCCTAACATATATGTTCTCGCTCGCGGCTTATATGTTGCTCGGCGATGGTACAATGATGATTGAACCGCTACCTAACGTTGGTAGTAGCACAAGCATCCGAATTTCCTCCCACGCACCGCCAGGATGGTTCCATGCATGAAACGATACCTAGATTATACCTGTGATGGACTCTAGAATTCCTAGACGAGTAGAGGGAAAAGCTTAGTTGACGAGATCTTTGAAACAAGCTGCAACCCAAATTTCCGCCGTCATCTTGTCGCTGGCTCTCACGGTGTCGCGATCAAGGAAAGTAAGCGCACGGGCCAAGGGTCGCTTTTACGAAGTAAATTCGTACGTGACATAGGTACATAAGTATACGGAAATCCCAAACCATGTTACCAAGTCAATTGTAGTACTATGTAGTCGTATTTTCGCACAAGGCGACATTTTCGAACGCGACCTTGGCCCATGGACTTATTTCTCTACAAAGTACTCTGTAGATCGCTCCATCAAGAGGGGCTGGGTGGTTAGCTGGCCCCCGAAGCGAAACACGGACCCGATCCCTACCCTCTACCAAGTATGAAGCACATACGGAGTAGTGACATCAGTCTTGTCCTCGTAGGGCATGGCTGAACTCTGGCTTCATCTCAACAGTCCCCCAATCTCGCCATTTACCACCCACATACAATACACCGTCGATGAGCGTGTCTAGAGATACCACGTAGACGTACGTATTCGCCTACATAGTCCACGGCGTGTTCAAAGGCCCAATGTCTCATAAAGCCAAACGTTCTACCATCGATGTAGGTATCTAAAGCTTAACCGCATCCTATTGGAACCAGTTGACGACTGCTGCGCCTTGTTACGAATACGCCCTGAACGTAGATACATACCATGTACGTACATGCATACGCTTGGACTAAGTAAGCATGTAGTGAGCCTAGTTGGTTTGGCCTAATTATGTTGTCATTCAGCTTACCTTTGATCCTGTGACGTTGATGGGTCTTGTTTTCTGCGCATCTTTGCTACAATAAGTCGCTTATTAGTCATGTGATGCTTAAGCTTATGAACACTACTGTGCTGTTTGTGGTTTGGGTGTGGGCTTTTCATGTAGTACTGGATGTTCTTGTTACGGAACCGTTGGAAGTGGGGGTGGGAGTGTGATGTTGATGGATGGATGGGTTTGGAAGGGTATTCATGATTGATGCCGGAGTATAGATTCCACTGATGTGTACCTATATTAGTTTTCAGTTGTACAGTTGTATTACTGATATATCCCCCACTCATAGCCCTCTTTCATCCTTTCTCCCTCTAAGCATATACAATTTACGCGATCAAGGCTATAGATGTAGCGCGCGACTATTTCCCCAGACGTAGTGCGCGTCACGCTGTGTATTACTGTGCGTTAGGCGATACATAGTTTCGCTGCTCATCCCTACAATTTTACGGCATATATCCAGACGCTACTTGGTTTCTTGCTTTCTTCGGGAACATGTTTCTTCCTTATGATGTAGCATTGTGTCACTTCAACAAACTAACAGGCTCGCTGCTTACTTGAAGTATGGATTGAGAGGCACGTGAGAGGATAATTCTTGCCTTCCCATCGTTAGAGCTAAGCCACAAATTCGGCAGCTCAGGGGCGTAAAATATGTTGTGACCATTATTCGACTATTTTGGGTGGCTGGGGCCATCTCGCTCGGATGAGGAGGCGCTAATGAGCCCTGATGGAAGGATACCTATATATCATAATTCTTAGGAATAACGCAACCTAAGCTTCGGGACTGTTGTAGAGTTACTCTATTTTTCCTTGGAAAAACGCGGTTTTCTTTCATTTGGAGGGTAGGGGATGAGGTTCCTAGGAGGCGGAATTACGAGTCTATCTATATCAATGTAGTGAGTGCGTGACAATAGTGTTGAACAAGCTGGTTGCTCTAAAGGTAGACCTAAAACAAATAGGTACTGTACAAATTGGGAAAAAGTCATCCATTTCTTAGCCCTGAAATCGAGATTTGGTGAAGGTTATTGTACCTCCGGTTATAGCCCGGAGTGGCGCGTCTGTACATTCTTAATGAATTGTATAGGTTTTGTGTTGAGTACTGTGACCACCGTTGTGGCAGATACTTGTATGACTGCTCATATTTGATCAAGGATTCATGCTTCGTGCACCCATTTGGGTTCGAGAGGGGGCGTCGTGCTACGTCCGTGTTACTCTGTGTACCCATGTATTCATTGGGAAACAAACACGGACTCTCACTAACGCGTCATCTTTTCTAACCCAAATTATTAATGTCATTGTGAAACTAAAGAAGCGCTACAAGTCTATCACAAGCCTGACTATAATACAATCACTGAGGTGACAAAGTTCAATACCCCAATCACATTTACTTCTATTTCAATATTTATATATAGCGCCAATTGAATGCTTTGGAAGTTGGGCACCGGATCTGATGTGAAAGCCTTGACTCTTTTCAAGAAGAATGAGTAATAGAAGTATAGGGCCAAGGCCGTAGGTACGCTGATGAGTAGATTGAAAAATGATTTTTTGACCAGTATATCAAGTTCTGAAATTCCCACCGCCCTCCCTCAATATATCCCTCTGTTCCAAAAGTTTCTTTCGAGTCAGAATAACATCCGTCTTCGAAAAAATTTATTCTTAAAACCCAATCTCGAAGAAAAGCATGTCATGGGTCAACATAACAGTCAGAGCTCGCAGTCTCGGGACGAAGCACATCAGCGTGCAGACTCTCCAATTGATATCACTCTGAACGAGCGGGAGGAACTCACCGTCCATACCATGAGAAGCATTGCGGGCGTTACGAAAGCAGTCCCAGCAGAGATCACCATACGCATGAAAAGATATGATGAGCTATTGGGAAAATTACAGAACGAAGATCCAGTCTTTCACAGCGACATGGTTCGAGTGCAGAAGATAATCGGGTACCCTTGGGAAACAGAAACATCCAGTTCAATAGGAAGAGAATGGATCAACCTCCTGTTCCAAATTCTACTCTGCAGCGACGCAGGTCCATGCGTGGGGGATCCGGAATGGTTCCAGTCTTGCTGGCAAAGAGCGAGAGATATCGGGAAACATCACGTCTTCGACTTCTGGGATGATTCTGGTCCTATCTCGGGCGATGAATTATTTGATGCATCAATAATGATGAGTTCCAAGATCATTGAAGTCCTCAAAGAGCGGGAGGATCAGCAGAAACTACGAAGAGTAGAGGCTAGGAAGAAGGCTAGAGAAACTATACTATACTTCTGGAAGCTTCTCGATAGCCCGCTTGAGAAGTTGCCGGACGATAAAGAACTCAAGCGAGTGAGCGAGGAACGGAAGCAGATCTTGCTGGAAAAGAACTGTGGATTTGGGAAGGTCGATGAGCATAGAGCTTGGGAGAGCGCGATTTGTGCTGAGATCGGGCTTCGCACTTTGCGGGCTCAGGATATGCCTATGTCGGTAAAGAGAGATTTGGAGGACAACTTGATTCGGCAAGCTTGTAGACTGATATCTTGGGAGGAGTTCAGGTATGAAATGCCAGAAATGAGCAAGGATGAGCAGTTTGGTATGCGGTATAGACGTTCGGAAAAACATTACAGCAAGGCAGTGAAATCAGACGGCTGGAAAGATATATTTTGGGATTAAACTCGGTTTGTTTCGGCATTTCGCGGAGTAGATCGGTCGTGTTCTTCCTATGCAGTTTCCCTCTCCATCTCATATGTACGGCGTGCAGGATTCGCTCTGCTAGATTCCCATGCAAACCACCAATCTTTGTAAAGCTCTACTGCATTTGTACGGATGTAATCTTCAGTTATTACATTGCTTTCGACATATATTTGTGCCTACTGATCCTTTCCCTCGCTTTATAGAATCCTGTACCGAACGCTTCGGCTATCTCCTTTTCTTTCACTAGAATGTGAAGCTATCTTCCGAGGCTTTCATCTCAAGCTTACAGGCTCGATAGAATGCATTCCTCGTTAACGTCTTCCACACGATCTTCAGTATTGGACAGCGGTATAACAATGCACCTCAATTGAATGCTATAGGCCCAGTTCCTTCCAAAAATGACTAGCATGTGAGGCCACGCAAGATCAATGTAAATTTTCATCTTTTTCTTCTAACACATCGGTTTCGCGGGAATTGATAGGGGTGGCAAGCTCGTGTGGTGAAAACGCTTCAGCCTCATGGATCATTTCAGCATTTGCCTCGTATATCTCTGGAGACTGTTGGTATGTTTTGTTGCTATTGTTTGACTTGTACGAGCGTCCGTCAATGAATTGTATAGAGTCGGGCTGGCATGTGCTCACATTGAGACGATAGCATCGTCGGTACAAGAACATACCTGCAATAGCGGCTAATAAAGATAGACCAAGACCTAGCCCTACACCAAGCCCGATTCCCATGCTATTGCTATCATTTCTACCAGAAGATAGTGAAGATGTGGGCGTTGTGTCTACTGGTGGTGAAGGCGATGAGTGTGTCGATGCCGAGCTTTGTGTGGTGGATGATGAGCTAGTTCGAGCACTCGTCGGCTTATAATTGATAATTGTTACTGTAGACGGAAACCCTGAACTTTATGTCAACAACGTAGTGGTCGAAATTCGATAAGAGAGTTAACAAACCAGAGAATTCAAAATAATGACTTGAGTTTGAACACAACACTGAATCACTTCCCACGCTTGACGTCACATTGTTCTTCAAGCAGAAATATCGATCAGTCGTTCCAGGATCATTGCACTTCCCAATCCCCATTCCACCAGCACCAACATTGTCACCGTTGGTGATGTTTTTGCAAAATTGCGGACACTCTGGACTTGTCCAGGATTTGTCGGTGCAGCTCGCACGCACGAACGGTGGTGAATTTTCGAGGATTTCGGGAGCTGTGTGCTCAGTAGTAGCACAGATGTGATTCGAAAGGCAGGCATAACCAGGCCCACAGCAGATTGAATTCACAGATCCAAGATTGCAGGGAGTGTCTAGAACTGAGTCCCCGTTTGGAAAGTAACAGGCGGCTACGACATTGCTGGCAGTAAATAGGAGGTAAGAAAAACGTCTCATGATAAACCAAGGTTTCAGGATCGCAGAATGCGGAAATAGGTTAAGTAGAAGTTTATATTCATTCACATTGATGGGAACCTTTACTGGGGGAAGACTGTGGCTTTTTATTCGATAGAACTTGGCGAAAACTCCGTGGAGTATGGGATACGAACGATGGGTCGCTTTCAGCATAGGAACTAAATTGGGGCCACGATAGAATGAATTTAAATCGAGAGGGGAATCGAGAGCAATAGATGCAGGATGAGACGCCACAGAACGCCCATTCCGAAAAACGTATAGGCTGAACGGTGTGAAACAGGCAATTCCACGGCTTCGTGCTGTTGTGTAGAGCCTGGGAGCGTATAGTTCCTCAGCCTTGTCGTTTCTTCGGCCATGAATACGTCAATAGATTGTAAGCACGAAAACCTCTCTCTTCTTGTCTTGGATTTTTTCCTCTGAAACAATTTAAATGAAATCAGAGACCAAGACCATGATGACTGCAGGAATACTTACGGCCGTTCGAAATCTCGGTGCAGATCTGAAGGCACCGTATTCATAGCACTATACCATATCCGGCGATTTTCCTACGCAGCGATTCAATTTTCCGAGGCAGTATCGGTGCTGACAGTGATCCAAGAGTCTCTCAGTCCGTGATAGGTTCATGTCAACTAAGTTTAGCAGATCTGCAAGTGATTGTCCGGGTGGCATTCAAGCAGAGCAAAGTGCGGTGCTGCGTGGCTACGTACTTTTGGGTGATAAAATGTGCATATACTAGGAGCAACATTGCCCCCGATTTCGTGATTGTGGCTGATGATGAAAAAAGACAATGATTTCGTAAATACCTGCGACAAGTTATCTTCTCTTCTTGAGGAAATGTCTGCCTTATACTACCACGAGAACGACACCACAGGAAAGAATGACAGATTTTCACGCCGACATAATCTTCGTGGAGATTTTGCATACAAATGACACTTCTTTTGAAAATACTCAAGGGACTATTTTGGAACTTTGTCTCAGGATTTCATACAATTTTCCGTGCGCCGTATCGCCCCTGAGCTCTGTCTATTCAATCAAGCTTATTCACTGTCTCACCTGCACTACGCCTGAGGTATTGTATTTTGGATGCATGATTTCATGGACAAGTCATACGATAAACCAGGTCAAGCGAGTTGCTATACGTTCGAGATCTTCGTTTGCACTGCCCCTTCAAGTGGGAAGAATGGTCCATCATACTCGTATTCCCAATATCACGCTTGAGAGCCCCAAACCTGTATAGATTTGAGCGGCACGAAACGAGGTTAGTTCAAAGAAATCGTATTTTCCGTGCCCAATAATATTCCAGTTGATCGTGTTAACGTTTTAAACAACAGGGTCGATTTTCAGCTGCTTACACGGTATCATCAGACAACCGAATTAGTAATGAATCAGCTATACAATTTATGGCAATAATCTCCATATTATGTGCATGCTGTTCGTGAATTTGAAGTACGATTGACGTAGGTTCAAGAATCCGAGCGCTCAAATTACGCGCTTGCAATACTTTGGATCGTTCCGTTCAAAGAGATTGCATCGGCTGCAAACGCCACAAGACGTATATGAAGACCACATCATGATTATGATAGCATGTAGTCACTATAGAGATCAAATTGTAACGCAAAATCTGTAGCGCGGGTTAGAAGATTAGTATAAGAGGAGAGAGTTATTGCTGGCAAGTAAATGGATATGCAAATTGTATGCCTTTGGAGGTCGATATCTTGTTTCAACGATAGCAGGAAATAGCCCTACTAAACCGGCCTGTGCTAACCATTGATTTATGATAACATTAACTTCTGTTATCAGGCCCCGTCCTTTGTGGGGAAACGAATCTTTGTAGTATTCCCACCTACAACTTGAAAATACTATCCAGAAGTTCCTATGAGAAGCTCATTCTTTTGGACACTATTATACCATTTCACTGTCATTTTGCTTCCCTATAATGGAAAACAAGTATACTCAAGTACCATTTCAACCCGCAACCCCTTTTTTCTATTTCCATCTCTAATCCGATCCCACAACCGGCGCTTCCTTCTTGACCGATTTATTCTCTTCACGATGCCACTTCTTAACCCAAACATACTCGTCATCTTCAAGCTCCCCGTCATGTCTACAACGTCCAACCGGCTGGATTTCAGCGCCCAAAGTCTCAATACTACTGTAGAAAGTCATGCACCACCAACAGACCCATCCTATAGCATCATTCTCACTAGGAGCATCATCTTTATATTTGGCCTTCAGATAATTCGGTTTCTTGTTGGTAACGATGACGATTTGACACTTGAGAGGTGTGTGTTGGGAGCAGTCGTCGGGATCTTCATGAGTGTTACATGTCATTTTCTCGGGGTATGCGACGAGATGGCTGCATCCACAGCAGATATAGGCAGCTACAAAGTCCTGTTGAAGCATCAGGATGATTAATCCCCTCAAGACTCAAGGGTTACATACCTTACGTATATTTCGTACGAGTTGTTTGTACTTGCTGGAAAGTGCTGCCTTTTTCTGGCCATCTTGCTGTTCGCCTGCAGTGAGGTCTAGCTCTGTGGGAAGGAAATAAGATCAGCTTGCTTTGCTTTTGTTGCTTCGGAAGTTTGATGGCAATATCCTTCACTCACTGGAGACGGTGTTGTAACAATCGTGAGCCATTTTTGGAATGTTTCCTTGCTTCACAAGTCGTTGCTTTGCAGAGGTCAATGTATGTGTATTTATATCAATATTATACCAAGCGCTAAGGCTCTTGCCATTGAATCTATTTGCCTGTGCATGCGTCATGTGATCAATTGACTAGACTTTCAGAAGATGTCATCACATGGAGATGTTTGTACCTACTGTTGCATAAGTTGGGGGATCATGTGCAGGCGGAAAATCCGTCAATCAAGCTAGTCATCAAACACATTTTCTTTCCAAGGAGACGTAATCAAGAATGCCAAAACAATTGTGACTTAAGTGTGTTTCCATGAAATCACAAGAGCTCAATGAAGATAGTTCGACGAATGGGTGAATTCAACTCCACGGACATGTAAAAGGTTGTCGAGGATCAAGCACTTGATGTCGCGTCGTTAGAACTTTTAGTAGCAGTAGCGTGATTAGAGCCATCAGAATGATAATAAATTGACGGATGGCAACAGCATGCGCAAGACACTATTTAGTTATGTGGGAGAGTCAAAGGTGTAATGTTGGAGAGAAGAGGACGCAATAGGCGTTGGTGAGGCCATGTACAGAAGCGGAAGACAATGATGCAAGCAACAACGCGAAACCACGTGACCTTTGAGAAATAATCAAACTCAAATGCAGAACAGGACATTGTTTCTATGCAGCTACTTGGTCGAAGAGGCGGAGCTTGACCCACTCGACGACGGTGGCCTCACTCCCGCAGCCTTCGCTCGATCCTTCTCTCCAGGAACAACTCTCTCACACCACGAGCACCAACTGCGCAGCCTACCAGCGACCTCCCGCTCAAGATACTGGATCGACCTGTCTTTCTCATCTTCATAGATCTTCACGCAGTCGCCTACATGGACTTGCTTCTTCAGCTTCACTTTGATCACGTTGCCAATACCTTCAATCTCTTGCGCATGATAGCTGGTGCCGGTCCAGCGGCCAGAAGGCGTTGACAACCCCTCTAAACCAGCCAGAGTATCGGCATGACAGTCTACCTCTTGCTCAACTACTCTCGCCGCAAGACAGTCAGATCCTCTGCCGCATTCTACACCTTCGTTTCCTTCACCCGCGCCCGTGCCAACACCCCCGAGGTAGTGGCTATAGCGCGTACGCCAGGTCCATGCTCGAACGTACATGGTGTCTGCATTTCGGAACTGTTGACCGCATGGCTGACATAGCCAGACCATGCTATCACAGACGCAAGGCGTACGTTCAAAGGCAGAGGCTGTGAACGCCCGGGGCGCATCGTCGAAGAGCGTGTGACGAGTGTCTAGCTCTGCGAGCGGTGAAGGTGTGCCAGAAGCCGTCGTGCGAGGGTGATTCGGAGCAGTCAAGAGATGCAACGGTGCCTTCGAACAGGCACGACACAGACGGCGATGGCGGGCCCGCAGCATTGGTGTAGCTGGTGGCTTGATGGTGCAGTTCTACCTCTATATCAGCACCACCCGCTCCACTTTCTTGGACGGCAGCGAGCATACTCGACAAACCACAGTCGCACATCGCTGGCACTCGCCCACCATGTCTCTCGCGCACTTCCCCATGCGCCCGCTTGTCAAGCTCCTTGTCGAGTAAAAGTTGGAGTGGGCCTCCAGCAGCCGTGATCCAAGTCTTGCTCCGACATCGGCATCTTCAGACTCGCAATGTAGTGTATGCTTGATGAGCTGATCTCTATACTCGAGCAAATTTGCACGAAACTGTCTACAGGTGCGCGAAAGATCGTGCAGTGTGTTCAGATCAAGCTGGCTGGCAAGCTGTCTGACAATGCTAAATGGGAGCTATGGTCAGCAAGCTTGCATCCGAGTGTGGAGCTGCGTCCTTGATGATTTCAGGTCAGGCTCACGGATAACAGCTCAGAGCGGCTGAAAATCCATTGACGTTGGGATTTGGCCGTCCCTCTGCCGTCGCTATTGTTTCGCTGTCTTGACTTGAAAGGACTTCAGCGGCGATTGAATGGTGCAGGGGTTTGCCAGACACGCGCGGCCCATGTGCTGGCGGCGTGTCGTCGTCTAGGTCGACCAGGACCACCATTGCAGAATGCTGCTATAGAGAACCGTGGCATCGAAGCCGAGCAGGGCAGAATGATAGAGGAAGGATTGGCAAGTTTGATAGAAGGAGAAACGGAGGTTGAGCCGTCATGACGCGCAGGGCGGCCTTGTTCGGCGGGGCCGCTTGGCGTCGGGTAACTTAGTTAATTCTTTCGAGTCGCTCAAGATCCCCCCTTTCGACTCTGGTTCCTAAACACATTCCCCGTTGAAAATGATATGCTGTGTGCCTTTTCCCACTTGTATAGAAGAAGATACGCATACCGTAGCCGATGTCTTACTCAATAGTTAGGCCCCTGTAGTTATGCCCACAATAAGAATCACTAATAAGAATGTCCTTCCTCCCGTACGAAAAGCGACCTCCCGTGCGAAAACGAGCACTCTAACCATACATCTGTTCGTACATAAACTTGACTCCTCTGCCCCATGACTGCATCACCTTGTAGCACATTTCACACCTTTTTTTTTCCGATACCCAAAATGAAGGCCTCCATCCTCGCCGCCGTTACCTCAATGATTACTTTTGCGACCGCTTCTCCGGCTCCTCCAGCCGTTGCTCCGCCGCTTCTGATATTTTATTGCTTCGTCGAGCCTGCGTACGTCCTGTTTGAGCTCTCTTAGCGTGCAGACCTAACAGTACATTCATTCAGTGGCTCTACATGGCAGGAACCTGGCACAAACCACGCCGTTTACTGCGAAAAGGGAAAATCTTTGGAGAGCGTTGGACCCCTGTATAAGAAAGTCATTTGCGGAGATGAGGCAACCAAGTGTGCGGGACGTTGAAGGAATTTTCTAATCATGGCTTTATGTATACTTCCCTGAGAGTGGAACGATATAGCTACGTACATGTATGAACCCATGAGTGTAGATTTTGTAGATTTATACGTTCACTGCTTACGGAGCCACAACACTCTGTTTGTTAAATTGATAGTCAGATAGCCCTCGTCTCGGAAAAGGTATACATTTAGTAAAAGATTAGTGACATACGCCATGAGTGTAATGTTGTAACCTTTACAAGTACTTGAACAAGGAATAGTGAAGGTCACCATAGCAAATCACGAATTTACTCTTCACTTGTTTCGACCACGTCTAACATCTTCTTTCTTTGCAGTGTCACTTTAAGTTCCACTGAAATTCCGACATCACTCGCTGATATCTCCGCGCTCTTTGCTCGTAAACAGAGTCCAAAAAGAAGCCAAACAAGCTACGGTAAGAGCTTTTCCAGTCTCAGTATTTATAAAGACGATTTGATATGAAATCTGCTTTCATAAGTTCTGCTACGCTAAATGGAGTAATGTAATCTCGCTGCAGCCCGCAGTTACGAGGTTGAACTGTTAGTATCCACTAATTGTGCACTGTAACAGCACGTTGGCTTGGACTTCTAATGTACCAAACCCATCCCTGTGTGTTCGAAATTCACGATGAAAATTACCTAAGATGGCAATGCCTCGTAGTTATCGTTGGAGGTCTGACGGTTACTCAATGCCTTCCATCTGATAGTCCCTTATTTCCAGAACAGGGGAATAGGAACAGATAATCGTGATTGCTCCTCCTGAGAATATTGCCGTATCCTTGTATACAGGTAGAAGAATCAAGATGGAAGGAGAATGTGTGAACCCAGCTGCACATGTTCGGCTAAAGAGGTTAGCGCCGCCAAGTTATGGGCTAACGCCGACATCTCCGACGGGGAGCGCTCGATTCCATCACCACCAAAAGCAAACATGGAGCCTCCTTGAAGCTGCCAACACCCCGCGGCTTGTGAACGCTTAGAATGTATGATCCGCTATCGCCGCCGAAAGAAGCCTCTGTACTACTGCTGGGAGATGAAGAAGTGGGCAAATCGACCTTCTTATCGTGAGTTCCCCATCTCATAGCCTACCCATATCACCTCTCACGCAAGCGGAAATGCGTAGCTTGTAAAATCAAAGCGACATCGCACTATGTCCATCTCTGAGAATTTTAATCGCTCCTGGTCTTAACAACTCTTAGTCGCCTCTCGCTCGGCATCCGCCCGCAGGATGATGACGAGCTCCCGCCATATGCTCTGCCCACCCTTCGCGACTCGGACCAGCCGTTTACTTTCAATATAACCCTCTACGCGCGCCCTTACACCCTCTCCTTCTATGACACTGCGTCCCCTACAAACTACACGCTCTTGCAACCCTCCTTTATAATTCTGTGCTACGATATATCACGGCGCAGCTCACTCGAGTCGGTGCGAACGTGCTGGCTGCCTATAGTAAACAGCCACTTCAACTACGATGAAGAGCTGCCGGTAATGCTGTTGGGGCTGAAAAGAGATCTAAGGAGGGAGTGGACGGATGAAGAGAGACGAGAAGATGAATCAGTGAATGGGAAAGATTTCGGGAAGGGAAGGGGGGAGAGTGTCATGCCGCAAGAAGGTGTAGGACTGGCGACGGAAATGCTGTGTGACCAGTATGCAGAGTGCAGTGCACTTACAGGGGAACTTTGCCGAGAGGTTTTGCAAGATGTAGCGAAGACCGCCGCGAAGACTACGACGGAAAAAGGGGGGAAAAGCGATGGAACAGCTTGTATGGTTATGTAGATCTCCTTCTACATACACCTTGGTTAATGCGTTCGTACACAAGGAACCTTGGTCATATTATCACGATTACACACATGAAAGGTTTGCCTGCCAAATTTACGACTAACCTGAGATGGCTTACGGAGTACTCAAGCATGAGATACACATCAAAAACATATTACCATAAACCGTCAAATCCTTCGTACTTTGACAGACCCTGAACCATCCACATCGAAAGCTTAACAAGCTGAACGCGGATGAGAACAGGTGCGATAAAGTTTCCACTTATCGAAGGTCAGCGATTGCTCCAGCCAATTGCGTGCTCTGCCTTAGCGTGACGTTAGCTACGCCTGCAAGGAAGTAGCGCAGCACGCCGTCGATTATCTGCAACTCCATATATCTGGGCACCTGGGCCCAGTGACGTCTCCTATCCACGTGCCATCCACCCATCCCAACCCTCTGTCCGCCCTTTCATCCTCTCTTACGCGGCGGTTTTGTGTTTTTGCCTGTATATAAACTACACTCCAGTCAAAAAGAAGAGAAGAGGCAACGACAATGGCTTCCGGCCTTCTTGCTTCCTTCGTCGCCGCTCTCCAAGCGTCTCTCTCTGTTCTCCTCGTCATCTCCTACGGCGGTGTTGCGGCACATCTAGGATTGCTGGATAGTAAGAATGGCAAAGCGATATCCAAGATCTGTGTCAAGATGTTTCTTCCTGCCCTTCTTTTGGTGAAATTGGGCTCAGAGATACATCCTTCTTCGGCCCATCGATACCTCGTTATCCTGCTCTGGGCTTTTCTTGCTCACTTGGTCTCCTTTCTAATTGGAATAGCCGCTCATTTTTTCCTTGGCATGCCGGATTGGATTACCTGCGCCATCATGTTCAATAACACGACATCGTATCCACTTTTGCTGATTCAGAGTTTGGATGAGACGGGCATTTTGAGAGGTTTGGGCGGAAAGGACGAAAGCACGAGCGATATGATCGAGAGGGCGAAGAGTTATTTCTTAGTGTTTTCGACAGTGAGCAGTTGCTTGACATTCGCTGTTGGGCCGCGATTGATCGATTCGGAGCATGCTTGTGATAGCGAGGATGAGGATAGAGCGTCAACTGGTGATGGAACAGTAGCTCAAAACGGCGAGACTCGAGACGATGCAAATGTCGAGAATGGAAATAGACAACGCATCCAAAGGACACCTAACGAGGAAACCAGCCTCCTCGCATTCGGGTCTTCGAGTCGAAATGCCACTCACTACCGGAGTGCCACTGAAATAACCTTCTTTCCTTCCAAGCCTAAGTTCACCACTGTACGTCGACGCCCATACTACATTCCACTTCCTAAATGGAGCTCATTCAATGCTCGAACCAAATGGTGGCTTCTCTTCTTCTACGACTTTCTCAACGCACCTCTCATTGGTGCTGTGCTTGGTGCCATCATTGGCCTCGCTACTCCACTTCACACAGCTTTCTTCGGTCCGACACATGATGGCGGAATATTTACCGCATGGCTGACTGAGAGTTGGAAGAATGTTGGCCAGCTCTTTGTGCCTCTTCCACTCATTGTCGCCGGGATATCCCTCTATACCTCATATCTCGAATCTCGGCAGCCATCTCCGTTGGGTAGTCAATTGACGCGTACACCGGTTCTCACCACCTCCTTCATTCTCGTCATTCGCTTCATTGTATGGCCAATTCTCTCCATCGCGGCCATCTATTTTGTCGCCAGGGATAGAACGAGTGGAATCTTAGGCGACGATCCAGTGCTATGGTTTACAATGATGCTTATGCCCACAGGCCCGCCAGCGATGAAATTGATTACTATGATCCAGGTCAGCGACGCAGGCGAGCAAGATGAGAGAAGTATCGCAAAAATCCTAACGATTAACTACTTTGTCAGTCCGGTACTAGCGTTTACTGTTGTTGGCGCGCTGAAAGTATGCCAGAGTGTGGCATGAGTAAGAAGATTGAAACAGGAAAAAGGAGAAGAGAGCGTTCTTAGTCCGCGTTAGAAGCGCGGTTTCGATATCTGATTCGAGCAATGGGAACACATTTGTGCGCCGTTCCCAGTCCTTGTGCTAATTTTGCATTTTTGCGGGATTACCATTGCAGATACCTGCTTCTCGATGCTCCTTCTCGACGTTCAGCAAATGTTCTCCCCTACCATGCCGCATTCGCCGTCGCTATCACGATGTCACCCTTGACTTTGTCACATTCTTCCCTCCGTTAATGACTGCTTTATGCATATAATTTTTCGCCTGAATTTCTGCCACCGAACAGGGACCAATTGCCAGATTGCGGGATTCTTGTATGAAACTACTTACTACCCAATAATGACCACCATCATACCAATGCACTGGTCGCCCATACGATAACTATAAGCGCATAATGAACAGACTTTCTCAAGCAAAGCAAGCGACATTGAAAATCCAATCAAGCCTGAGTCCTTATTTGTGAATGCCTACTAACTTAAAGCTGTAGCACAATTGTCCACTGACACGCAAATCAGGGCCTGGGTGGTGGGTGAACCTGGCGAACTCACGACTGATAAGCTCATAGAGAAGGGAAATTTCTATTCCTGAGGCTACTTTAGCAAGCATACGAATACGGCATCCGTGCAAAAGAGTAAGAGCAAATTATTCACCGAGAAACAGCTGATAGATGATGGCAACGGTCAAATTCCCAACTGTGTGGGGAAGACTCAGGAGTATCGTCATTTCTTTGAGTTGGTGTGTACTTCTAAGCCTGCGCAGAAATCGACAGTAAATGGTCTTTTCTGGCTGCTTTCTCGGGTTCAGCCAGTGGATGAGCATCGGGAGCAGTTGATTAGGATTAGGAAGGCGTGGAAACGTTTTTCTGACAAGGCGTGTCCGATTGAGACATACGGATATAACCCAGATATGCGGGAAATGGTTCTGCCTGGTGCTTATGAGAAAGATGAAGAAAGAGGACGAGTATGAAAGGTGTAAGGTGGATTACGAAGATGAATGAAGGTTCTCTTTAATAGTCAGTATAAAGTCAGTAAAGCTTGGCGAAATCCACCTATCAACTAAAGTCACATCTCCTGGTTGCAATGTGTGAATATTGTCTGACACTAAGGATCAACTTTGACACTTCTCTCCTTCATTTTATGTGATGCGGTTCCGCTGTTATGAAGTATCTGTCAGAACTGAGGATCGGGGTGATCGGGGTGATCGGGTGAAAGACTGTATTGAATGGAAACTACTCGTCTCTGAAGGAGGGCAAGCAACTGACTTATATATTCTATAGATAGTCATCAATTTGGTGGCAATCCCATACAAAGTATGACTGGTAGGTGAATACTTAAATAGCCAGGTAACTCGGGTTTCACTGTGAGTTACTGTGATACACTAGGATATACGAAGTTACACTAGTATCTACCGAGATTCACTATGAATTGCGGTATTTCACTGTGAAACCCTATACTAACTGAGACATACCAGGGTTCACTAAGATACACTAGGACTGGCAGTGAATCACTGTGGATCGGTGATATCCTACGTGACCAACCACTGAGCTTTTCGTCTGACAGTATCCCTCAAGTGCCACTTTATTGCCTACACCGTGATCGCACGACAAGATCATATGATTCGTGCGATATAATAAGACCATGTACACTATGTAATACAATTTCAAAAGGATCTTGGATTATATATGTAGGGTGTGGGCGATTTTCTCAAAATTTTTCTTCTTTTGGCGTCGTAGGTAGCAAGGTGAATTTTTGTTAGATGAACTCACGTGTTGCATGTACTTGCAACATTCGCACAGACTCAAGTAGAAATTTATTCTCAATTCATTCAAGCGGCACGCTGATGTTTCACTATTATGTGACGTCAACGATGATTGTGGTACTTGTACAGTTCCTTCCATCTGCCGAACGTCACCTGCAGCCGCTTAGAATCATCCGTCGGAGGTGTACAGAGTTTCAGCCTTCAAAGCCATCGCGCATTTATCATTATTCCACTCTACTCATCGTTACCTCCGCCACAAAGACGCCAGCTCCACTCGCTCATTATAACACCATACCATTTCATCTATATCACACATCGCAGTTTCCACAGACATGAATTCACGTCCTCCATTACCCTACGTCATTTTCCGTGCGACACAAGTACACCCAGTCACCCTATTAGATGCGGAATGCCAGATATGCTACCATGATTTCGATAGCAGCAGACACCAGGCTCTCCGTATCGACGTGCCGCCATGCGCTCACATCCTTTGTGTGTAGTGTCTCGATGAGATTGTGAGACGCCGCTTCAGACGTCCCGAATCAAACAAGTGTCCATTCTGCCGCGTTGTATGGTTTCTGTGCGAATACAAACCCCCATCCCGCCGGCGGCTATCCCTGCCTCAAGGCACTTGGTCTAGCACCGGACGTCCTACTCCAGAGTTCTTACAAGACAACAACCAAGGCTTGAGAGAACGACTGGGACTATCACTGAATACCCGACGGAATGACCTCGGTGTGACAGGTGTATCGACGCACGGTTTAGAGCGATCCCACATTGAACAACAGATGGCTTGGTGGAGTAGAGATATGTATGATATTCGGGATGGTATCACTCCACAAAGAAGTGGAAATCACCTGGCTCTTACAGATCCCTCTCGCTTTCGGGATCTGAGCCCACATCGAGCCCAGCAACAACAGATTATCGCGCCAGTACCAATACGACAATCTCGCTTTGCTCCCCAAAATACGTTCTCCGAACTTCCTGGACTTGGGACATCCCTCTCACCGGTATCTACTGTCAGCAACGCAGGCCAACGTCAAACGTACGTAGATATCGAAGAACTCGATGATGCAGATTTGGCGGGAGCAGAAAGACAGCAGAGGATTCAACATCTAGGAGAACAAATTGAGCGCCCATGGAGGACTCGAATGCGGCGTACAGCTTCCATTGGCTCATCAGTCCTACTCGGTCCCACTGCCATCGTTCCATCAGCGAGTCTTGTTCCATCTTATGTCAACGACAACTCTCAATTAATCCCTCAAGGCTTATATATCCGTAGTCCTTCACCTGGACCAGACCACTCTATCGCTTCGTCCCTCATGCCGTTACAGTTACGGTCCTCCCCTGCTCTATCTACGGCACTGTCCAGTTCGCAGGGATTGACTCTACCAGGGAGGCTAGAGGATGATGATGTAATTCTTTCGTTGCATGGAATTCGGGAAGCCCATAGGTTTGAGGAATCTGAGCAGTGAGAATACCTGTGAGTAAAAGCGGGATTGAAGTCACAATGAAGAGAAAGTATACAGGAAAATGAAAGAGAGAATACACTCATTCTGTGCCAAGTATTATCAGAGTCGATGCATATGTATGTACATGGGTTTGGTGTAATCGTTTCATTTGGAAACTCGGTCCATGTGGGTGGTTCTTGCTTGCCGGAGACAAAGCTTTGACTAGTATTTCTTGAAGCTTCCTGATGAGTCAGTATTTCCACTCCGCTCCTATGACTTTGAAAGTTCAAATGTTGAATTAGGGGGGTGAGAAGACTAAAAATCAAGTTGTATAACTGGAAGGATAAAGGTATTGAATGAACATCCTATGAATCTACACAGATAACTTCTAATTCATCATCCCACGACGATAAATTGAGCCCATGAAGAACCATACAGTGTTTAAATACGTCTACGAATACACCCCCCCATTCTAGACAAACACTACATCTTCTCATCCCGCCCAGCTACAACCGCAAAACCACATCCCCACCCCTACCGAAAGCACCAAACCGCAAACCTAACCTCACCTTCCATCCCTCCGAACATAAATCACAATCTCCCCCATATCGTACGAATCCGCCGGACTCTTGATCCAAGGATACGCCCAATAACGCTCCTCATCACCCAAAATCTCCCTCAACGGACCCGACACCCGATCCGCAAAATTATTCTCCGCATCATGCAGCTCCGGCAAAACCTCGCAATCACACTCGACGCGCCTACAAACAACAATAGGCGGCCTGACGCCCGACTCCATCAGGATCTGGCCGAGGATCAAGCGCCAGGCATTCTGGCGGTCCAGGATGGCGACAATGGTGTCGTTTGTGACATTTCGAGCGAGCACGGACAGCCATTTGAATTTCTTCATTTGCACTCTCTTTTTCAGCACGCCGGAGATGCCGGGGAGTTCGAAGGCGTCGTTTAGTTCGGCTTCGATGCGTTGGGGGAGCTTGCTGCCGCCCCATTCGGTGCTGGGGAAGAGGAAACTGAATCTTTCTCTGGGCTGTGCGTCGGGATGGTGCCAGCGGCGGAGGATGTAGCCCTCGAGTATGCCTAGGAGGTGTGTATAATATATGTCTAGGGGGTCTTTTGTTTGTCGTGGGTGGAGGGCGTAGAGGGCGATTAGTTGTTTGGTTTTGTTTGGGTTGAAGGCTTGTTGGAAGATGATGGTTGTGGGATGGTGGAGGTTGGCGTCGACCCATTGGATGGCGTTTTTTTTGGATTCGTCGCTGGCTTGGTGTTCGCGGAAGGGCTGGTGGGGGAGGGGCGTCGTGTTGTGGTAGAAGCTGCTGGGGTAGTAGTAGGTTACTTGGAATGGGTTGTTGGCGTATTCTTGGAATAGGACCTTGTCGGCTTCGTCTCTGTAGAATTTGCTCCAGGGATTTGGGAGGTGTTGGGGGGGTTTGGTGAGGGAGTGGTATTCTGGGTCGGCCATTGTGTTGAGCGAGTAATGTGGGTCGATTTGGGGTTTGGTGATGACGGTTGAGGTTGTGCTTGGTAAGGTGGTTTTTTCCTTCTTCTAAATATGTGTGTAGGGTTTGTTTTGTATCTGTTGAAGGAAAAAGAAGCTCTCTCACAGGTTCTGACGTTGGGTTTAATACTGTGCTATGACTGATACAGCCACAATTATTATACTTTGCTTCATACATTGTCGGTCACACAAATGCTCACGCGAGAACCCATAGTCTGTATACACATATCACTAAAGCATACAAAGCAGCAAAATTCCATAACCATAAGTGGAAAGTCCACAGGTACTTTACAGTGGCTCACATGTCCCCTGCACACTCCAAGTCGTACAAATACTGACACCAGTGCGCGTCCCATCCAGCAGTCGGGCACCGTGTCAAACAACAGATTGAATGATAGGTATACACGGTTTCTCGCAACGATCACACAGCATGTCATCGTATACCGAAACCTAGATTCAAACGTACAGGCGAAGAGCAATCCAGCCACATTGATTAATTCCCGCATGAATTGTCCAAGATGTTGAAGCGCTCGAGTATGAATTGCACACGAGAATGAGCCAAAGGTCCTCCTTATACTAAAGTAAGCAGCAATCACATACCTTCAAGCCGCACAATCAATCACCCATGACACCAAATGCCGTCACCAGCAAATCACCACCCCGTCACACAAAAACAAAAACAAAAACAAAACGAAAGAGAAAGTCAAACCAAACTCAAAGCTTATATATAGATGATGATGAATCCGAAAAAAAAATACAAAACCAGAAGAAAAAACCTTCATAGATGGCATGGTAGGGAGGGCACTGTAGAAGCCCACCCGGAAAATAATATATCAATGGTATCAATCTTCTTTCCAGGCATTTCTGGAGGAGAAAGAAAAAATCGTACCCGCACGTCAGAAACTGCACACACACACACACACACACACACACATAAACACCAGATCACATCTCCCTCCCAACACAAACTCCCCCTCTCCTCTCCCTCCTCTCCCACCTCTTACCAGCACCGCAACTCCATGCCAAAAACATGCCAAATACACGCCCCCAAGTCATTACCACAACCCCAATATCCATTACCAAGGACAGCGACGCACCCAGATAGGAAAAGATCAACGCACCAAGCCCCATGCAGTCTAGCGCATGATAGCATAACACCAGCGATGATGGAAGCGGCTGCATAACCACGCACCCACGCACACGGTAATGCAGCGGTGAGAATTTCCACGTTGGAAAAGAAGCCGGCCGACAGACAGGGAGGGAGGGAGGGGGGAACGGGAAGGGAAGGGAATACTCGGCCCGCATACTTTATATGTATCTACGGGGTAGTTGGTAGTCTACAATACATAATTAAAGGACGCTATGCTGATCGAAAAGGAGCAACTAGAAAACTAGCTATTGTACTTAGCCACACTTTGATTCGACCAGATGACACGGGATGAAATTGTGTGGGTTTAGATTTGGTGATGATAATAATGATGATGACTGATGTGGGATTTGTTTAAATTGTTTCTTAACCCCCCTTCCCCCCCTCCTAGTCGTTGGCCGAGTGGGTCCTTTCTCGCCCTCTTTTCTTGCCCTCCCTTTTGCGCTCCGATATAGGGGAAGAAACGCCCAGTGTTATGCTTGCTATGCGAAGGACAAAGCGAAATACGGGGTATTAGTATATGCATGTATGTGTGCATGCATCGCATCGCATCCAAGTCGCAGTAATTTCCTGATACATATCCATCCAGCCTTCCGTATGTACGCCACGCTTTCCTTGGATCCTCATTACCCCATCCATAATCCCATTCGCCACTCGTTCCTCTCATCACCGCAGTATGATTCCTGCCAGACTATTGATGAAGGCCAGCCCAAAACTCTGATCCGTTCCTCGTAGCCCAGAACCCGCTGTCTAGTGGTATCTTGTGCTCCATCAAAGGCTCCCCAATTCTCGCTCAGGCCGTTTTCTTCACTACGAAAACGCCCACTTCAATACCCTTTAACCGACCCTCACGTTCAACCCTCCTGTTTGCCACGCCATCCAGGACAGCTTCAATCAAATGCGTCCCAGTCATTCCAGACTCGGGTAACTTCTTCGTCTGGCGAAAGTACTTGGTGATGGTGTCCCGGATCCTTGGCTTCTCTTGCTTGATCCACCAGTCGTTTGCCCAAGCTTCTCTATCCACATCCACCTCTTCTTTCGCCGCATAAATGACTTGATAGGTTGACTTGTTTTCACCCTTTCCAACGTTGGCGCAGAAAGTTTCCATGTGCCTTTTGAGCCTGTTGTAGTCATCCAAGTAGGCCACCGAGTTCATTTGGCCCAAGCTTCTTCCCAGGTCCGACGCCAAATCGTGCACCACGGTGAGGGTACGAAGCAACGGATCAAGGATCGGGCCGAGATAATCTTGCATAAAGGTCTTGGCGCCAGTTTTGGTCGGGTAGATGAACAAGAGCAGCCCGTTATCCGTCGTAAGCTCGGTGAGTCGATCATGGAGTAGAGAACGGCCTCGTAGTGTAAACATCTCTGCATACTCATTCGTGTTAGTGGGTGGAATGTAGCGCTCGACGATGGAGATCTGAATGCTACCGGGAGGGACTACGGGTCTTGGAGAAGGAGGCAAGAGCTTGGAATCTAGCTGGTAGTCTGGGATCGCTACGGCGCTATCAAACACTTTGCTGGTGAAGTACTCGTCTCCTCCCACGGCTGGTCCAGGTGTAGAAGGGGGCGATTTGGGAAGGTCGGAGAGAGTGAAGCGGCCCGGAACAGCGTGGAATACATTGATCCAGTCAGTGTGGGTGCTCGACCTATCGTGGATATAAGTGATGAGTTTCCCAAAGAGGTGGCCAGTCATGGATGGGCAAGGCAGGGCATGCGACAGGATCCTGACCGAGTTGAGATTCTCGTATCCAGATTCAGAGGCTGGAAAGCTGTTAGTGCAACGCAATGAGTAGTTGGGGACGCACTCACCCAGAAGCTCCTGCACGGCTTGCACCCAGGCTTCCATGCCCAACGGCTCGCTGGCCTCGGCGATGACCGGGACAATAATGTTGGAAGACGGGTCTGGAGCTGTGGCGTGAGCCGTAATGGCGAGATTAGGCGAGACGCCTGGCTCGGAGCTTGGTGGAGAGCCCAGCCCAGCGGTTCTGACATTCACGAAAGAGCCCCAATTGAGAGTTCCTGGATCGATAGGGGGAGTGAAAACGGGCACAGTGCGATTGATTTGTGCTCTGGCGGCCTTGGGGCTCGAAGGAAAGAGTTCGTCGGGGCCGTCGAACTGCGGAATGCGATCCAAGGGTGGGCTGAGCACATGGAGAGGGTCCTCGGGCTTCGAGAGCGGGCCACCTCCGAGCGAGGAGAAGGAGAGTTGGGTTCCCAGCGGAATGTGGTCGGGGTGTGGAGCAGCAATGCCCAAAAGGTCAAACGAGGGGAGACGCAGGTTGTAGGAGTTTTTCACGACCAGAGGGGTAGGAAGCGAAACAGTGTTTGAGGGAAGCAGTCCTGCAAAGTCAAGATCGAAGTTAGGATGGTCGTCTAGGAGAGGAGTGAGCAGTCCCTGTTCGTGCTCCCGAGAGCAGGCGGATGCAGAAACGGGCAGAGGAAAAGGCTGGGGTAGAGAAGAATTGAGAAGAGCAGGAAGGCAATTGGGAGCCACCGATTTGGGATAAGCTGGCACAGCGTCTATGGACCCATACTCGTCTGGGGTTGCAGGCACGCTGGCGGACAGGACGAAATCACAGGACTGGCTGGTTGAGAGAGGGAACGGGGGACTTGTGGTGTTGGCGGAGGCGGAGGCGGAGGCAGCGGCGACGGCGGCGGTGGTTGTGGTAGTGATTGTGGTGGTGGTGGTGGTGTCGTCCATGACAGACAAACGAGGCCTCCAATGGCACGCCCACACTACCCTTGCACCCCGGCGATAAGGACAGTGGGCAGTGGATGATGTGGATGGAGCGGATGGGCAGTTGTGGCTTGTGGATCTGGCGATTCCGTTGGTAAGGCCTGGGAGTCGGCACTCAAGGCAGGCTGCAGTCAACACGGTCGGCGGAGGGGTGGGATATGAGCCAAGACTGGTGATGGGACGGGATAGGATGGGATGAGATGGGGGATGGGGATAAGATGGGACAGGATAGGACAGGAAGGGATTGAATGGGATGGGCGGGGCGCGGCGGGCGACTCGACACGTGCATGCACTGGGCGGATGCGGCACGTGTGCTGTGCGGTGAATACAAACAACACACACACAGAGTAGACGGAGTGTGGGACAAGCGAGCGGAAAGTGAGGAAGGAGCAGCAGATGTGGAGGGAAGGAGCGAATGTGGCATTATGGAGGGCGATCACGGAGCACTTGAGGGCCGGCCAGGTAGGCAGACAGCGGGGCGGTACAGAGAGAGAGACCCAGGCGCCCAGGAAGCACCCCAGCAGTGGACCCCCGGCTGTGGATCGGAGCGCACCACATATCCGAGCCAATGGGGATGGACGGGCCAATCAGCGGGTGTGTGTGGGGTGCGCCTTCCGTTGCGCCTCAGGGTCTGGGCAGGTTCGACCGAGGCCTGGACCGTCCAACCGTCCACTGCCAAACGTCTCCATGGCCCTTGTATTATCCTCTGTGCTTCTCACTCACTTACTCACTCACTCACTCCATCAATCACACACTCAATCACACACACTTTCTCTCTCTCCCGCCCAGCAGAGTGGTCTGGCATGTCTGCCCACATCTTCCGTACATACGTCTGCGCTGGCCCAAGTCACACACACACACACACACACACACACACATATACACACAACACAACCATCTAGCTACAACACAACCATCTAGCTACAATACAACCATCTACCTACAATACAACCACCACCCACTGTGCAAACAGTGCTCGTCGGGCTGCGTGGCTGCGTCTCAATTGTCCCAACCATGACCCGCAGCTGCATCAAGCTGAAACAAGCCACCGTGACCGTTTTCTTCCACCGCCGTCCACCCTCAACGTCTGTCGATCTTGATAAGAACAGCTATCTGTTAATCCCCCAGCATCACCAACTCCCTTCTCCTCTCCTTCTTCTTCTTCTTCTCTTCCTCCTCCATTCTGCCCTCTCCCACGTAGATAGAGATAAATTCAAACATCGCAATTCCTTCGACAGTCACATATTGTCGACGCCCAGCCATCCTGGTGTTGCGCAGCCCCAACCCCCCAAGCCTGGGCCATCAGAGTCTGGACCAGCAAACAAATCATTCTGTGCTCCCAAGTCTTGAACCACCTGCAGGGACATGGTGAAGAGCAAAGGCCCAGACGCGCCTTTTATATTTACTATACCATCCCGAGTAGTTATTCTTTCTTCTTCTTCTTTTTCTTCTTAATCTTAATTTCTCGTTACAGGTGCCAGTCATGATAGCCGTTGAGCGGACTCGGCTCCACGCCAACCGCTGTGATTCCTTCAGCTCGTCGCCTACATAAATAAGGTTTCGACATATCGACCGGCGCCGGCAACGAAAATTCATGATTCCATGCGGCCAGGATGTGTTGACATAGAGATCACATCCCTAAAACTGCATGACAACCTTACCGTCGGCCTATTATCCAATAACTAGAGATTGTAATTATTCATTTTTTCCCTTCCCTCTCAAAAAGTCTATCTAATTGGGTCTAGTGGGCGTGTGCAGTGCTGCAGGCAAGTCTAAACTGGTCCTGCCAAGCCACTAGCGGGAAAACCTTCCCCAGCTCCCAGCTTTTCTCTCTCCCACAAAACCACCAATGAACACTCACTCTGCGAACTGCTGTTCACGCCCAACTGCTTTCTTCTGCGTAGTCAAGAAGCTAATAAGCGTGTAGATAGCCCCAAAGTAAGCGACAATCCTTCTCAGACTGCACAACAATGGAATTAGTAGCGTGAACGCAACCATGAATACCAAGACAAAAACGACTAATTCTCCACCAGCTTGTTTTGTATATCCACACATCTAGTAAATAAATCAAGGGAAACCCCCAAGCTCCCCTCTCTCCGAACTATCATGCGTGTACGTGTTTGATCACATTCAAAGAATCAAACACGATTCGACTGACACGCAACCTCAAGATCAAAACCGCCCAGTCAGCCCTCCTCACCAACCACGAAGTCCTCCTCCACCTCCAAACCGAAGCAGCAGAATACTCGGGTAAAGACGGCACAAATCGCCGTCGCTGGGGCCCCAAAGACCTCCAAGAAGTCCTCAAAGATGTACATATTTCCCTCTACCTCTCCCCCTCTCTCCACGTGACAACAAACCAACCAAGAAAAAAAAAGAAGAGAAAGAAAAAAAAAAAAGACACTAACAAGAAGGAAATTCATCAGGGAGTCTCCTACCTATCCAACCCCGACTATGCCACAAAATCCATCCAACAACACCACCCCACCCGCCCCATGACCCTCTACAAAGGTCCCAACTCCCTCCTCCGCGCCCTAGCCCCGCACTACCGCCTCAACAAGACGGAATACCTCCAGCTCTACAACCTCAGACCCAGAACCCAGGCCACGCTGCAGCTGGTGCTACAAGAGGTTAGTATCCTTTTCTTTTTCTTCTTCTTTCCCTCCTCCTCCCAGTTTTTAGCCGAGCGTTTATTGATCGCATGGTTGCATGGTTGCATGCTTGGAGGCTTGGTATAAAGGCTGACGATGTGTGTGCGTGTGTTGTGCTGTGTAGGCGAATAAACGCTTTACCGATGAAGAACTGGATGATATATTGGCTACTATAGCGCGCGTGTTTGACGAGGAAGAGGATAGCATTCCCCCGGGGGTAGAGTACCAGAAGATGCCAAAAGTGGACGACAAGATGCTGGGCGTGACAAAGGGAAAGAAGAAACGGCGAGTTTGAAACGGAACCAGGAAGCCAATCAAAGATACAACGCTTCACCCTCTTGATTTCATCATGTCCATCATTGTGCATCACGGCTACATAATGCCAGGATTTAAAAACTTCTCGTGGAATTTGCAGTATGCTACGCTCGTCGCGGGTATTGCACCTGGCACGCGCACCTGTGAAGAAAGACTCAAACCTGTACAAATGCCCCCTACCCATTCACACATGCGCCCTCGCCATATAGGCCAAGATCAAGGAAGAAAAAAATGACTCAGATCCCATTAAGAACGCCATAGCCCGTTTTGAGAACAGCTGAAACCCTGGCGACAGCAGCTACTCCTTGCTCTTCTTCTTCTTCTTGCCATCCTTGACTACCTCGTCTTCCCGCTTCCTCTTCTTAGCTTCCTTGCCCTCGTTACCCGCCTTCTTTGCCTCCTTGGCAGCCTTCTTCGCTTTTTTGGCTTCTCGTTTGGCTGCCCGCTCTGCCTTTCGCGCCTTCTTAGCCTCCTTCTCCGCTTTCTTTGCCGCCTTGTCAGATTTGGGCACATCTTCATCCTCGGAATCGGAGTCTTGCGCTTCAGCCCCACCGTCCATCATTGTGGTGTCGTCGACATCTGAGCTGTCTTCAACTTCCTGGACGAGCTTCTTCGGCGTGCCATTGACTTCGCCCTTTGCCTTCTTCGCAGCAGGCTCATCACCAACAAGACCATCGGCATCGGGGTTGTACTTGCGCGCCTCTTTGACCTCCCATTTAGGCGCACCCAATGCAGTCACATTGGCATTAGCCAGGCTCTTGAGCGGCTTGCCCTCGAGAGCCCGTAACCGCCTTTCAATGCCCAGCCTAGCATCACGACCGACCTGGGACTTCTCTTCCTCGGTGGGCTCCTTGGAGGTGTCTTCTGAAGACACACCCCAGGTGCTGAGAGCATCGATACGCAAACCGAGAGCGGCCTTGGCAGCCAGCATACGAGCAATTTTACCCTTGTTCTTACCCGTTGCTTGTCCAATGAGCGAGGCGTGATAGATGAGACCGTATTTGGGCGTGTCATGCTTGGTCTTGAGAGCGCGGAACAGGGCTTTTTCAGCCCCGAGGATCTGGATCGTGGACCCGGGGGATTTCGCGAGGTTCAGCAGAGATCCGGAGTGGGCGATAAGGCGGGCTCCGACAAGATCTCCAACAAGGGCTGTCAGGTTAGGAGCGAGTGCCTGCATGCGCGAAGCGAGGTAGTTAGAGAGGCTTTGGCGGTGCTCGGTCAGGTCAACGACTTGCTCAGCGAGAGCGCTGGTAGCCTCGATATCCTCATCGCTGATCTCGGTTCCCATGGAGATTTCCGCAGCGGCCTTTACAGCGGTCTCAATTTCCTCGGGAAGAATGCCCTGATTGCAATTAGTTCCAGACTCGCAGATGCAATGTCATGTTGACTTACCGAGAGATCGGCCTTGCGTGCGTTGGAGCGGAAGCCCATCTTCAACACAACCCTGGAATAGGCGAGGTTGTCGTTCAAGATCTTGGCCAGCTCAGGGAAATGCCAGCCGTACCATTCTTTCACGCGCATCGCGTAGGTGTTGAGCTGCTTGTCCAGCACATCCAAACTTGCGATGCTTTGAATGATCATGGTATCCACTTTGTCCGGCGAGAATTTCAATTTGTGCCGCGAGAGAGAGTGTGACAGACCCAGACGGGTGGAATCAACTTCGGCGGGGATCAAGTCAGGAATGAGGGATGGGAGGTGCTCGCGGATGGCGCGGAATACACTCTGGGTCGAAGAATCGGTCAGGACCTTGAGGGAGAGGCCGGGAAGCTGCGATACGGCATTTCCGAGCTTGGGATCTGCTATAACGAGCGACGACTTCGTCTCGTCCTTGAGCTCGTCTAGCAGAGTAGAGAGCATGGGCGTGACCTTGCTTTCGGAGAGCGCGGCGGCTTCATTAAGAGCGGTGACGGCATTCTCGAATTTCTACTACTATGAGTAGCTGCGACATGTCGACGTGGAAAGCGGAAGGCGGAAGGCAGTAGATAGCATAGTGGATACGAAACATTTGAATGGAGAGTTCAGAAAAGAAAAAGAAACAAGCTTACAGTGAATTTTTTGAGCTTGAGCGCGTCCACAGCGCCTTGCACCGAGTCCAGGTTTTTATCGCCGTCCTTCAACAACTTCTTGTCCTTGGCCTTGAACAGCGCATAACCGGCGCTGGAGTCCAATGTCAGCTAGAGAGCACAATGGCAACACTGACAGCCTCTTACCTAGTCTCGCTCAGGATGAACAGTCCCATGGCGTCGTCGTTGCTCCTTCGAGCTATACAGAGCTGTTGCTGCTGGTGTGGAGAGCTCCTACTACGTCGCCAATGCCTTCCTTTTCAAAATAGCGAGCCCGCGGATTCAGGCTTCTACAGCTTCGAGTTTCTACCGCCTCAATCGAGTATATTGCAGGTCGGGACTGCTGTTCCAAAGTTGGCGGAGGTTGTGGTCGTGCAATCGCAAACCACGCAAATTTGGAGTTGGAAAGTAAAAAGTTCGATTTGCCAAGGCCACTAAATTTTGGGAGGTGGTCCGAGCTCAAGCCTACCAGTGCCTCGCATACATAATATCTACATGCATGCGATATCTACCAACATATGTGGTGCAATGCGTACTGGGTCCTATGAATTAACATGAATACATTGTCTACTACGCCGTCAAGATAAAAGGAGCTCGTCGTGATACTCTGTACCATGTCTACCGGCGAGCGCAAACCTGCAGTGTCGCTGAGTCGCTCTGTGAGAGGCACGACGCCCCGCGTTGCCGACCTCGCATCCACCCCCGAATCACCTCGAACACCGCTCGGTCGATCCAGCTCGTCCATATACGGCTCCCCCGGGGGCTACCGCTCCGAAGAGGAATATATCGTGCTAGAAGTCGGATCACGCTTTTTGCGAGGGGGCCTTCCGGGCGACAGCAACCCGCGATGCACCCTGCCATTTGGCCCAGACGAGCAGCAACGAGTGGGCGACTATCGCCGCTGGGATTCAGAATACAGCAATCGGCGGCGGAGACGGAAACGGGGCCAGGAATGGGGTCAGCTTCACGAGCTGTATCGGTTGGATCTCAGCCAGGTCGATCTGGGACTGGTAGAGGACAAATTCGATCGGGCGATGCGGGTCGCCTTTAACAAGTATTTTATGCTGGATACAAAGCCAAAACGGGTCATGCTCGCCCTACCCTCGAAGATGCCTCATCCACTAATTTCGACCATACTTGATGTTTTGTTTGGAAGCTTCCAGTCACCGAGCATCACTTTGCTGTCTTCTCCCGTCTTGGCCACCGTTGCCGCAGGCCTGCGGTCAGCTTTGATCGTGGATATTGGTTGGGCCGAAACGATTGTCACTGCAATATGCGAATATCGAGAGGTGCACGAACGAAGGACAGTGAGGGCTGCGAAACTCCTCAGCGAAGAGATGGCAAAGGTGCTGAACGCGGCTTTGGATGACCAAAAAGACCCGAGGGCCTCGCCTACAAAGGTGTCATTTGAGGAAGCTGATGAAATCATCACGCGCGTCGGCTGGTGCAAATCGAGACCCAAGGCCACTCGTAGATCCACGTACTTCGCTACCTCCTCATCGCCAATTCCTGAAGAATTCGAGAATGCTGTAAAGTCGCCAGAGCCTTCAATTTCCATCCCTTTCCCTAAGCATACACCGCCAACTGACGTTGCCATCCCCTTCTCGTCGCTGGCTACACCGGCGGACAGCGCCTTGTTCGCCCCTGAGACGCCATTGCACGGGTTTGACAACAACGAACTACCCATTCACCACACTATATATCGTGCATTACTATCTCTGCCCATGGATGTCCGTCGGCTGTGTATGTCCCGAATCGTCATTACAGGCGGGGGGTCGGCACTGCCAGGCTTGAAAACACGTATACTCGCTGAGCTCGAAGCGCTCGTTGTGGAAAAAGGCTGGAATCCTGTTCGCAGCTACGGCTCAGCCAACGCACGCCATGAGCAGGCCTTAAATCAAAAGCGAGAAAACCTCGAATTGCGAAGAGAGGAAGGTGAAGACAAAGTTCCAGAGTCGCTTCATTCCGGTACTCCACTTCCAGCTGGCCTACAACCCCCCGAGGAGGATCCCATCGACGCGAAGCTTTCCCATCTCTCGTTGAAAAACGTGCCATCCACCTCTCTAGTCGGTGGCGTAATTCGCGGCGTAGATAGCCTAGGTGCATGGGCTGGGGCGAGTCTAGTGGCGCAGCAACGGATCAAGGGCATCGTGGAGATCGAGAGAGAGAAATATCTTCAACACGGGCTGCAGGGTGCTACTAAAGAAAAAGAAGTTTCTGTAGTCCCGCAACGGCAAAGCCTGGGGCCAGGTCTAGCAAGAGGGGGTGGGGAGCGGGCAAGTTGGACATTAGGCGTATGGGCATGATGCTGTGTACACTCCAAACTTTGGACCGGGTACTGTATGTCAAGCATTCCGGACGATGTGGGACTTTTGAAAGCGTTAAAGCGTAACTCCACTAATGATACCCTTCGACTTTGTCACCGCGACACATTGCAAATCGCGACTTTTGTCAATCTTGTGTTGCTTCTGACTTCGTATAGATACAAGATGGGTCTGAGCACCACCTCAAGGAAGGCGTCCTCAATTTCACATAATACTGACCACCCTGTTTCGTGGACAAATTCTTCCGAGTCTCTCTCTTCTCCTGTAAAACCTCTTGGCCAGCCATTCAGTCTCTTCTACAATCACACGATTTGTCTCTGTTATTCTGCTCACAACAGTCTAGTATAGTTACATGATCACGACACCAACTCCTTTGTAAGGCTGCGAGTCCTCCATCCGCAACTCTAGCCTCTCATTGGTGCACATGCATCATGCACAGCTGCACAGCTGCACGGCTGCCCGAAGTCACAACATCACAGTCGAACACCAATCAAACTGGCCATTTTCACCTCTCACGGCCAGCACGCAGCCAATCGAAGTAGCCCTCAAATATTATAAAGCGTCTGTCATCGCTGTAGAGTGTTTGAAGGACGAGAAGGACTGCTCCCGCAGGACTAAAAAATCCCAAATCCTTCGGTTTTTCGCCATGGACCAACAGAACTACAACGGTCCTTCTAAAGCCGCTGATTCCTTTACCTTTGACCTATGCTCTTTGGATGACGACATTGACGTAGCGGGGCATGAGGCCAGCACCTTTTCCAATCTCAGCCTTTCGGGCATGTCGCCATCGGAATCCCACATCCCCTACGCAGACTTTCCATCCTCTCCGGTGAGTACTCTGTACGTTTTTGGGCTGTACGCATGATCTCAGTGTTGTACAGAGCTATAGCTTCATCTTCTCTCCCCAACAAAGCAGTGACCGTCGCTTGCGTTGTCCCAAGTATCATGCTAGCCGCATCACTGGTACAGAACCTGGATGCACCGATTTGCGAGCGCGTGGCATGAGCGAAGTTTATTCGCACTTGAAAAAGACTCATCGATTGTTCGTTGAGCCATGTCCCGTCTGTAAACTTATCATTTCATCCCCAGAGGCTAAGGCTTCACATACGGATGACTTCAACATATGTGGACGGGAAAAATCGCAGTGGCCGAGTCCGGAAATACATTGGAATGCGCTCTTCCGTCATTTATTTCCTACGATTCCGGTAGTTCCCAGTGCCTGTAAGTATTCACTCCGTAATAATTTGTAGCTTCGGACTGATCTTTGTGCATATCACGGCAATCGCAGCCACTATTCTGCCGCTCAGAGCATTGCAGGTTATAGTACCAGTTCACCGCCAATCCGACACCCTTTTAATCGAGGCAGTCGATCCGGGACACCTATCGACTCTGTACCATCACACCTCCATACCACAGATATACCCTGTCAAACTGGGCCCTCTTTGCCTCGCCCTACCACTTTGGCTTCTTTCGCCTTCTCCACGCCTAGCTTTCCAGCGCCAGAGTCTTTATTGACTGCGCCACTTCAAGACGCCACTGGGGCTGGCCTTTCCAGGGAAATGGATGCGCAGAATCGTATACTCCGAGAGCTCTTGGTGGAGGAAAGGCGTGGACACCTGCCAGAAGAGGAGAGAGATAATGCGGCTTCTCAGGTGGAAGAAGAAATTCGTCTCAGGCTGCAGAGAGAACATTTTCCAGCTGATCCTATGGTCATCGAACAGGGGTCGCCCCCACAAGAACCTCAGATCAGGCATAACACGGAAAGTGGATGGCAAAAGGTCTTTGTAAGTTTATGATTCGCGGTGTTTGTGCCAAGCTCACACTCACGCTAGTAGAATATTGAGACAGAAAATTCTACACACATGTATGCAACGGCTGAGCCAACATTCTACGAGTATTCCACCGATACATCACTGGCGCAGAGAGACGATGAACGAATTTTCGACCGCGAGGCACGGTCTGATCTACAGCCATCTCTGAATAAAGCACAGACTCTTGGATCTCCTCGATGTCTGACGAGTGAAGTCCCACGGTCTGAAAATTGCTCTAATTCTACTACATTTTCCTCTGCTGATGCTCAGCTATCGTGTCCATATGAAGAATGTGCAGCCAAATTCAGTGGGCCATATCAAAGGGGAAACTTGAGGAGGCATATCAAAGTAATTCATAGGGAGGTCGCTAGTCGCGGTTATTCTTGTGAGGTTGGCGGCTGTCAGAGGACATATCATCGAAAGGATGCGCGATTGATGCATTACCGTAAAGCTCATCCCGAGCTTGCACCATATCCGGCAGTCCCTCGAGTTAAAGACAATCAAAGGTAATTGTACTAAGTGACTTGTGACTTTGTGATGTTTCAATGCTCCATGTACTCATTACCTGCGCAACCTATGAGCCACAAGTCATCTCTACCATGAGACAGGAATTAGGGCATTGAATCAGAAGACAGCGCCGGAGATTATCCTTCTAACACTCCATGGGCACAATACTATACCCGCCTCCAGTTGCGAGTCGAAGATCACTCCCTCGTTGCACATGACATTACCTACCTATTTTTAACCTCATAATCAACAAACTGACACACCAACATAGACATAGAAAAACGGCCGTTTTAGAGGAGATTCTCCTTCGCATCGACTCCTTCACATTCCAACCAACAAAACGCTCTCCGATATTTGTTCCAAATCTTAAAATCGCCAACAAAACAGACAATCACGCTGTTGAATAGCGTATTTCGCCATCGTATGACTCACCTCACCATTTTGAGAACCACTACTCCGTATTTCAGCCCGAAATCACCACCTCTTTGTACGGCTGACACGTTCTCTATACATCGTGCTAACGCGCGACTCATGAGCTGTCTTTATTATTGCCAATATGGTGTAGCAGGGAACTTCCTCGTTGCTCGATACGCGACGTAGTGTTCAGTAGATATAGCAGGTCAGTTAGGAACACATACGAGAAACGTATCATCAGGCTACGTCGATGGGGAGAAGAACACATGTCGCTTCTGCAGGACGCAAAAACTGGCGCACTATGCCGATTAAATCTTGTAAAAAGCCCTGCCATAAACCCAGTTCGTAAATGTGTACAGAGTGTCGTCGCCTTATCTAATTTTACCATCCTTGCTTACAGGAACCATGCACCATCTACCATGGCTGTGGCTTGGGGCCTTGCAGGCTACATGCAGTATACGTGCAGGATCGACCTCTGTAATTTCGACTACATGGACCACGTCATGACAAGTCATCTTTTCCTGATGATATCTCTGAGACATTTTATTCTTGCTGAACAATCTTCCGGAAGTTTCAAAAGTGAAGCGTGAAAGATCATCTCGGTTGACACCCTGCTTTTGGTTTAGTTCTCACTGCCCAGCTCTTCTCTTCATATGCGTAAGATCATTCTGTCTCCTCTCACACCCATTGACCTCGCATCTTGCATTACTGCTATGCTTTTATCCATGCCTGCATCGTGTGCTCATCATGCCCTCACTTGCTTCGTCGTTTTGAAGCCCGCATCAGCCTGACGAGCTGAACCACGTCATTCAATATCTGCCTTCATCTGTGATCTAGTCGATACGTTAAGGACTCAATTGGTAGCTATCAAGTTCAACAACGTTTCTCCCAAGATTCATAGACTCAGAGTGCCAACATCAATATGCACCTGACCTATTTTGTGACCAAAGGATCATGCAGAGCCCATCACTCTGTCAATAGTGCACCACCAGCCTAGAATTCGACCAAAATATCTACCACTCTTGAAGTTCCACGCTACTTAGGGTCACGTGTGCTCAATGCGTGTCTTGACTACCAACTTTGTAGCCTCTAAGCACGTGATAGCAACGAGCCCCTTCACCCCAAACAACTCCACGATTAGCCGATATGCACATATGCACGAAAACACCATGTAGCAGTGTCCCATAGACACCGTGCTACACCAATAATGTGCCATTTGACAACAACCCGGCTCACCATCACCAATCATGGTGCATCTTCCCTGGCTAGCTCCCTAGTTATAAGATTCTGTTCCAACCTCAGTCAGTGCAGAAGGACTATCAAAGGACATGCTTCCCTACACAAAACAGGCATACCGTGTCCTTCACTAGAGACATGGCTGACCCGCTTGAGAACAGCCCTTACTGCTATTTTCCTGCCCCCTCCTACGGTGATGGAGTTTCATCAGAACAGCAATTTCAGCAGCCTCCCAATCAGAGCTCTCATTATCCCACCAGCTCTATGATCATGTCAACCCAGAACAACTTTCCCGCACAACTCCAGTCCCCGTACCAAGTACGTGTCTTACAGAAACATCTAAATCGAGAGCTATACTGACTCGTTTGATTGAGATTCCTCAAAATCCCACCACTCCTACACCCACCCACAATGCCGAACGATCGAGCTCTCATGAAGCAGCTTTACCATTGCAAGCTACGACAAATCACTCACCGCATGATCTATGGTCCCAGCGCACAGGAAGCGATCGTACAACTTTGACGTGCCCAGAATATCAAGCCGCCATCATCGAGGGAAAGAACCCCTCTTGCAAAAACGCCACCGCACGGAATTTTAGCGAAGTACTTGCGCATTTGATTCATCATCATGGCCTCTCTGTGGTGGCGTGTCCTGTTTGCAAAGAGGTTGTGGTATCCCCGGAGGAGAGGGCAAGGCATGGAGAAAACTTCAGCAGATGCGTAAACACCCCCTTTCGGAAGAAGGGCCGTGACGCTGCTGAAGCTCAATGGAGCGCTTTGTTCCAAAAACTTCATCCTTTCACGTTGCCAGTTCCAAGTGCATGTCAGTTCACTGTTTTTCAAGTGACAAGTCGCTAGCTTACCCAGATACAGTTAACGGGCACATCGGAGGCCAGGCTTCCAATGCATCACAGATGCTTCAATCCACCTTCGCTTTATCGCCAACACAAAGTCAAGAATTCTCCACTTCAGAAAGTCTTCTTCGTGCAGAAGTTATGAGGGAGCTCTTGATCACGGAGAGAGGGATCAGATCGCCGCGTTATGATCGAACCACGCTGGGCAAGTTTGTGGATAACGACGTCACCCAGGCTTTGCGAAGCATACAATCGCAAACAACCCCAGGACAACTGCCGCGGAACCAGATGTCCACATCTACAAATGGTCGCTCACTTCAACCTAGGGGAACACCACCAGGCTTGAATACATTTTCCACATCTGGTCCACCAGCACACCAACAGTCTGACGACAACGTGAGTGCTTTGTTTCTCTCCCAATGGAACCTGTCTCATAATTCACACTAGTAGAACGCTACGCAAGATGCTTACACCTTGGCCTTGATGTCGAGACCTTGTTCCCCGAGTCTCACGCCACGCACAATTCTTACTACTCCCGTCCTAGCGATGCCAGACATATCACCATCGGAATCATCAACATCAGCAGCAGCAGTATCATGCGGTATCACATGTTCATTATGCGATAAGCCTTTCAATGGGGAGTATGCAAAGGGGAATTTGGCTAGGCACAAGAGACATACTCACTTAAATACTACTTTGTTTGCATGCGAAATGGAAAATTGCGATAAGCGGTTTCACCGGTCTGACGCGAGGTTGCAGCATTATCGGAGGCATCATCCCGAATTGAAGACGAGGAATCCGCCTTTGGTGCGGAGGTCGGTTTAGCGCTGGCTAGACCTGATCGTGTCATCAATACGTTTTGAACGGGATGCAATCCACATTATTGCGCACCTGACAGATTGTAATCGCGATTATATGGCGGAGGTATCTTGATAATGGATTTCGGAATGTTTTTCGGTGGTTTCATTGCCGAGTTACTTCTACACTAGGTGTTGACGTCTGCTTTACTGTAGTGATTTCATATCTGGGGACTTTCGGCTCCTTTTTGAAGTGCTTTTTGTTGCCGTTTTGGAGCCTGTCAGACTTATGATACTGCTACGCATTGTGAGAGTACAGTGACTATATGAAGGCTCCAAGGACTTCTTTCAGAAAATATACAGCGGCTTCTTCGTCAACGAGCGTGTATGTGTCAGAGACCGTGTGCGCGCTTGACTGAACTTGTTCTTCTTAATCTTGGGCTCAGTAAAAAGCAGAGTAAGGGAAAACAATTATATCAGAGGATCGAGATGAAAGACTAGTGTATTGAGAAGCTACTGCCCTCTGTAGTAGAGCAAGCAGCTGGCTTATATATTCTACAGATGGTCCTGAACTTGGTGGTATCCCCATACACGACTTGACCCATGGCAGAAGGCTTTGATAGCTACTTAGTTAAGTAAATAAGTTCTCACTGCGAGTCACTATTAATCACTGTAATTCAGTGTGATAGCTTAGTATACCCTGTGACACCCTCATGGACACCGTGATACACTAGTATCTGCCAATATTCACTAGTATCCACCGAGATTCACTATGAATCACTGTGACTCGCTGATACCAGACGTAACCAACTATTGAGTTTTGGTCTAACAAAAATTCTTCCCAATAATTCGTACACGCACTATCTCTACGCTTGTACTGACATTATTGTAATACTTACGCTTCTTAACAACTTGAATTTGATCCAAGTGATAGATGATGCTCTTATAGAACCTGTTTTAGTGGTCGAAATGCTAACTATGGATCAGGATGTTGGAGTTCTCGCCATGGCGGCAAGCAGGTAATTAAGATCGATTCGGGCTATTGGCTATGGGCTATGGCAAACCAAATCTGCTTCAGTTTGCCTCTTGACGAAGGCCTCGCGCACGTATGACTCGTATACCGAAAGATCGGACTGTTGCACGACGAGACTGTTGCCCACAATCTGTGAAACTTACACGCCCCATACTACTCGCCTTGCGGCGCGCTAGTGATAAATAGCGACACGTACCAAGCACTTGTTTGCTGCTTTCTTATTGTCTAGGAAGGACCAGTCCTAGGTTGTCAGATTCTTTCTAGTTATTGTACTTTCTCTATGTTTCATTTTTGAGATAGTTCACAGGGGGGGTGTAATACATAATAACCAGCGATATCTCGTCTGGACGAAAAACTGCAGCATAGAACACTATCCTTATTCCACAACGCTTATAGCCGATCTCTCCTTGAGTATACATTATACTTCCCACAGCTATTGTAGCTGAAGGAAATTCTTAAATCGTTCAAGTCCTTGTAAGTCACCTTCCTTGCTACCAGCGAGGTTTTGGTCAATCCACCCATCAGTGTAGCTTCCTCCAAAATCGACAACCCATGCATTACCATGCTCATCAACTAAAACGTTTTCGGCTTTGATATTACCCCATACTAATGGAATATCGTGAATCCACATTAGAGCATCCTTCACTTGGCAGTACCATTTTACTCTATCATTTATCGGAATAGATGCCATCTCATGCGGCTCGAGATCAGAGATCGGGGGTGCTGTTGCCACATATTCCATTACAAACCCCACAATATTATTCTCTGAAATGATAAGTCCTATAAGCGATGGAATACGGACACTATTGGCGGACGTCTTCTTTGCTCTAATACATTCCAAGGCGTTGATCTCGAGTTGAATATGCTGACGATAGGAGTGTCGCAGTGCAACTTTCGCACACATGGTATTTCCTTGGATGCAAACTTTAAAAACCGTATTGGTTTTTAGTACCTCAGTCACATTGATGTCGGGCGGCCGAAAGACAGGTAGGTCCGAAGGGAAGTCGTTTTTAGGTATTCCGTAGAACGCTCTGATCTGATAAGAAGCAGACTCATGGTGCGGCATGACTTGCAACTCTCCATCAACCATTCGAAGAATAGCCACAGGAGGTCCGATAAAGTCGGAAAGGATCCTGATAGCAGTCGGTGTTCCAGCAAACTTTCGGAACCATGGTTGACACTTTATGGAGACAACATCGCTCAGCTCTTCAAATATCAAGTCAATCTCGGGTCGTTCATCCATGTTGGCTTGAATGCGGTCGAGATACTTCCGTTCAAGCGTGCCCTCCCTTGAGTCGGCGGGCACGCACACCTCGAAGTATTTGTTGTTGCATTCTATGGTGAACACGCAATCCGCCTCGATTCCATAATCAATAGTCTGCACCTCATGAAAGAGGGGAACTTCGGGAGGCTGAGCAGTCATGGTCAAGATGAAGCGATGACGAACGAACAGGAGATATTTAGATATGAGAAGAGCTCGAGGAGGCTGCAGAACAGGGACGAAAAGATGGCTTGGCACGCTAACTGACTTTGACTTCGCATACTCGGATATCCTGTCCCAGCCAACCATCTCCAAATTATGGAAATGCATTGTATTAGGAAAATTTGATTCTCTTGCACTAATCCAAGGGCCGTGTTCCCACTGTAATGACTCTCTATCCTACGATCGAGCCGCACCATTTCGCAAAGTAAGTTCAGCAAATCTATAATTCACATAAGAGCAACTTCACAGTCAATCGAAGTTCAGTTGGAATCCAATATTCTAATCATTAAGGAGCGAAACTCGTCTATCTAGGAACAAAACACCAAGAGTAGCAAGGAAAGTATCCCACGCAAAAGTCCTTCAAAAGAAAGAAAAAACCTCGCTATGCAGATATGAATCAACACAAAAGCACTGAAACCCCCCTTTCCACCATTCCCCATCATCCACCACGCTCAAACCATGCTATTAGACCTGTTCTTCGCAGAGAATGTAGAAGTCGGTGACATCGGTCTCAACAGCGTCGGAGAACCCGTCCAAATCCATAAAAGTCACATGCGCGTCCAAGGAACCGATCTCAATGTCTTCGTCGTTGTAAGCTGAGCAGCAGCCATTGGTGAGCACAGTGGTGGTTTGAAGCGAGGTGGCGAAGACTCGGTCGTCCTCTTCGAGATTGGTGCCAGCAAAGAGATCACCAAAGCTGTAGGCGTTGCCGTCTTCGAGAATGGTCATGGGGGCGGTGGTACCGGAGACGTCGTTTGCGAGAGAGAAGTGGACAACAGGGGAGGGTCGTCGTGCTGGGGCGGCGAGAGCAGCGGCGAAGAGAGTGATGATGGTGATGATGGTGATGATGGTGTACATGTTGATTGTTGATTTAGGTGAGTTGGAAAAAAAAGGTTTATGATAGAATGATGGATGTTGAAGACTTGGTTTGGAAGTGAAGCTGAGAGCTGGAGGATGAAGGCTGGAAGGCTGAAGTGTTATTGTGAAGATGTAGTCGTTGATGATGATGATGATGATGATGATGATGATGATGATGATGATGATGATGATGAGATTGATACTGCGGAGATGTATGCTCACTTTATACTTCTCCAAATGTCTCCTTCTTCTCATCGAGGTAGTATTTCCATCATAGCCTTAGTGCGGTTCAGCTACACGGCTCGGTTTCTGAACCATCAGCTACGCCGCTAAGTCATTATCTCGAGGTTACCTCCTCGAAAAACTCTCACATGGCTCAGCCTCATTTACATGCTCATGATGCTCCCAAGTTTGACCCTATGGTCTTGTTGGGTTGGCGGTGGCTTCGTTACGGCGTTGCTCTGCGCCACGCTTCCATCTCTCCACGAAGGCTGGATTCGGCTAGTGTGATGCCACGACTACGGTTACGCCTATTCTACTTGTATACTTTCTACGCCTTAATATAAGCAATACTACACCGCAAGTCATTCGCCAGCATTCCAGTGCCCCATTGGTCACATTTCAACAATCTATTTCTAGGGGAAAACACTAGTCATGGTTTATTCTGAGATTGGAGACTCATGACTAGACATTCTTTTTCTCACGTTCGGCCAGATTCCAATTGTTGGGAATGGAAACGACTGACCAAAAGACTTGATGCACGTGAAATGTGGCTGGAATTGGGAAGCTGGGCCGTTGGGGTAACCTTGGGGCTTAGAGGCTTTGATGACTTGCAGGAAATATTGGTGTTGGAGTTGTGCCTCGATTTATTGTTAAGAGTATCATGATACTTGAGATCCACAATAACATACCATTCATCCATGAGCGAGTCAGGCATCGTGAAATATACCCATAGTATGCAGTACATAGCCAATAAAACAAAAGTTTCCTCTTCAAAGCGCCTTCTCACGGGCAACATGTCACTAAAAATATGGTGAAGCTCAACTCTGCCACGCAGGAACTGCAATACTGAGCCTCTACACTGGTCATTGCAACAACGATCCTTCAAACGACGTGAATGAGAAATATGTGTCTTGATGATACCCATAAACCAGCACGGTTTTCTTATTTGCGTCGGCGACGAGGACTCTGTTGCCGGATCACCTTGCCGGTTGGCCTTCTTTTTCGAACCATTCACGATTCGACTCCTAGTGGCATATTTGCGTTATCTTGCCGTGACATAATCAAATATAAATCGAGCATTTCTGATGGTTCCAGAAATGATGGTGCGAAGAATACACAAAAAAAAGATGAGCCACGCGCATTTCCAACCCCAATATTGGGAGCTGACATCTCATCCTTTGCGGCACAGCAAGACCATCACTCTCACAGCTTGGCCTGAAACATTTCAATTATGCAGTACCACTCATGTACCTCTACACTATTGAAGAAGTACACAACTTGTATGGATCAGCTCTGCTTTTTCCCATCCCCTCTACAGCCGTCCCGGCCAAAATCTCTCCCCGTTCGTTTCCTTCCAACCCCGATCATGTGCAACTATGACCTCTACCTCCACTTTATTTTCCTCACCATCTTCCGCCCTTTCCTGCTTTACATTGCCCTGCTTCATTAACCTAGCGATGCTTTTCACCGTCTTCTCCGCCTCCGCCGTATCGGCATGCACACTCCTCGAACCTCCCCTTCCATCATCGTATAATGCAATCCCCTTCTCACCTTTCAAAATCCTCACATCGTGACAGCAATCACCACCAAGATACACCCACTTCCCTGGCCCTGTATGGGCAAGAAGGTTTATATGACCGGGTAAGTGACCTGGTGCGTCGACAATGTAAAGAGAACCGTCGGCATAAAAGTCGATAGCTGCCGGAAAGCCTGCTAATGGCTTCCATGTATGACCAGTCTGGTTCAAAGAAGCTGTATTGGAGGTGGTAGAGGTAGGTGGAAGTTCACGCGTGCGGTCCAGGGGTAGTTCATCCGCGTTGAATAGCTCGGCTGGGTATAAAGGTCCGCCCCCATTGGCGAGGAGATGTAGCGTTCCACTTCCCACCACGAACTCAGCGTTGGAAAAATCAGAAGGCGTGCCTACATGGTCCCAATGCACGTGGCTTAGAATTACGGTATGGACTTGGGTAGGTTCCAAACCCCCTTTGCGTAAGGAGTCGGCGACATCGGGGGATACTATTGTGGGCTGGCGTTGAGAGATATGGTGTTGTTGGGCTGAACGGTAACCTTGAAAGTCGCGTTTGAGGCCGAGGTCGAAAATGAGGTTCGTAGTTTCGGAATTTGGTGTCCCAGGAGAGGAGGGGTGTTGGATGAGGAAAGAGAGTGAGGGTACTGTTGCGCGCTTCTCGGGGTCTGCGTTGGTGACGAAGAGCTTCTCAGGTAGAGTGAGCTGGCCACCTTCCAGTGCGGAGATTGTCACAAAGGCTTGATTGGGGTGAGGGGCTGGCAGGGTGACAATAGATGAGTCGGATGATGGCATGATGGTTGTATTATATGGCTAAGGATAGGCCAGGAACGTGAGAGGAAAAGAAAGGTGAAAAGTTTGTTTGCAGTGTCATGTCTGAGAATGAGGCCCTGTTCAGTCGAAAATCAACGATCAGTAGCGCCGTAGAAATTGATCAACGCCGAGTAATCAATCGGCCAGCACTTACGTGATCGGTAACGTGATCAGTAACGTGATCAGTACTTAGATGCCTATGTAGTTATCGTGATAGAGCTCCTATAGCATAGCTCCCATAGTTGAGAAGTATTCACATGTTTTAGCATGTGAATAGAGCGTAGCATATAAGCAACTGCCAACTACTATCCTCCCTCTATCACGCACGTATGTAAATCACAGTGAGTCATAGTGAGTCATAGTGAGTCATAGTGAATCACAGTGAAAGGCATAGTAGCATGGTTATTAATGGATTCAGCTGCTGGTCGCTGTTTGTATAGGCTCCATACGGACCACCAGGCTTGCCGAACAGGCCCTAAGTAGCTACTGCTCGTCTATATACCATGGTTTAGATCAATCTATAGAGTTCTAAGAAGGGGGAGGGGGAGGGGGGGCACTTGGAAAGTTATTAATCAAATAGCGTATAGATTACCACCTTATTGGCCCAAAGGCTTCGGCATCTCCACTTTGTATAGACGTGCTGAAATAACGAGGTAAGTGATTTTTTAATACTGGTACGTATTTAACTACAATCTACGGCCCTGAACAGTCTCTACTTACCAACCTATAGTAGCCTGATCGAGCGTAGAAAACTTCGTAGATCTGCGACTGAACAGAGCCTGAACGTAATTTGATTCGATCCATAGATGATCCCGTTGGAGAAGCATGGCATAGGGAAAAGTATAGCCCCACCTGGAGCTATATACCCCGCTGCGGGGTTTATACACCTGTCCGCGTCCATGTGACACATTTTCGGTTGTTGTGCGTTGTCCATATCCACCTCGTCTTGATAGTAAAGGCGTTAGTTAAGCAACCTTCGCTTGACACCTCCAACAGCACAACGAAGCAACATGGCGTCCGCATTCCCCAAGACTATGCGAGGACAGTTTCTCGAAGCTTTCAAAACACCTTACGCTTTTCGCACCGTACCACTACCAAGGCTAACGGCACCTCATGACATCCTTATCAAAGTCGATGCCGCGTCTTATTGCCACACTGACTTCGTCCTTGCCGAAGGACAGATGCCTGGACTTCCCAAATCATTCCCACACATTGGATGTCACGAATTCGCCGGGACGGTTGTTTCCCTTTTTGAATCGCCGAGCTCAGAAGCAAAAGAGTTCAAACAGGGCGATCGGGTTGGGGTGCCTAGCCGATCGTTCCATGCCTGTGGCGATTGCTTCGAATGCCATGGGTCAAAAGATCCAGTCAGTCAGGATGATGAAGGCTACTCAATTAATTGTGTGCATGCTGAAAGCAATGGATTGAGTAAATATGGGGGCTTCGCAGAATATGCTGTGGTTGATGCCAGGCAGGTGGCACCCATACCAAATGGATTAACAGCTCTCGAGACGGCCCCACTCATGTGCGCTGGGATCACGATATATGCAGCGCTAAAACGCTGCAATTTACAAGCTGGCGATCGTGTCGGTATAATGGGTGCCGGAGGAGGGCTTGGGCATCTTGGGCTGCAGTACGCGGTGAAGATGGGGTACAAAGTGGTCGGTATTGATGCCGCTGATGGTCCTTTGAAGCTCGCAGGCAGTCTAAATACGGGTGCTAGACTGGTCGACGCCAGAGCAGAGAACGCAGCCGATATCATCCAGCAAATGGGTGCTGAAGACGGAAAGAAGTACATCGGAGAGATGGGGTTGGATGCGGTGATTATGTTACCAGAAAGTCAAGCAGCCTTCGATTACGGAATGACGCTTTTGAAGTCACACGGCAAGTGCGTGGTAGTCTCTTTCCCAGAAAAAGGCTTTCACATATCTGCTCGCGATGTGGTCTTTCGGGACATATCAATCATCGGGAGTCTGGTCGGAAGCAATAGGATGTTGCGGGAAACACTAGACTTCTCTGCCAAGCACAACATCCGAGCGGTTGTGAAGGCTTTTCCACTCCACAAGCTGAATGATCTGGTTGAGGAATATCATAATGGAGGAGGTGGGAAGTTGGTGATCGACATGTCGTTGTCTGAATAACGCAACACCGGATATGAGACCATGTAGTAATAGGATTAGCCAACAATTAAACAATGCCTACCCAGAATCAAGCATATCTGCATACAGATTCAAAGAGCTACCAATCACATCGACAATAGCCCAGGTCTGAGCACCTTTGAAAATGGTCGCCCACACGCGCAAGACACCAGCACTAAGGTGCTGAGTGTAGCCTGGAGATTCTGAAGACATTTCTGGCGGCAGTGCGAACTCTGTCTCGTCGAGCATACTTTTGACGATGGCGGCTATCCTCCGCTCATCTTCAGCCACGGGTGGTTCGGGGTTCGGCTCTGAGAGCGCTTCGAGCCATTTGCTCATCAAATATGCGCATTCTAGGGTGCAGAGCGAGTGTTGAATTGACCATATAAACGACTGCGTCCTGGCTACGAGTCTGTACCCAATCTTGACTGGAATACTCAATGCATGTGCACTATGAAGCACCGCCCGGGTAATCTTGGGCGATCGCTTGATGGCAGGACCAGCACGGAAGGCGTTGGCAATCAAGAGTGGATCGCGTGTTTCTAGCGCTCGTCCAGCAGTGTCCACATAGAGTCGAATATATGCTAAGCGAAGTAGAGCAGTCGAGTTGAAGGCTACAGGGCCGTTTGGGCTCATTGGATCGAGCGATGATTCGGGGTTGTTCTTCCATCCTACTTGCCAATTTCTCAAGGCATTTTCAAGCGAAGCAACGTCTTCCTGGCTGAGGTCTCCGTGACCATCGAATCGACATCGTGCTACTTGTCGAACAAAAAATATGTGTTGAATGAGTGCATGAATCAGAGCATAATTCCCGGCACTTGAATTCCATTCAGTGATGTCCCTGCCACTTTTAGTAAAAAGCCTTTGCAAAGCATCCTGGAATTGGATTTCAGGTATGCTCCTTTTCCTCAACTCCCGCCATGCACTCTCGGTTGTCGCTTTAAACTCTGCAGCGCTGCACGGTAAAGTGAGTTTAACTTCCGATGTCAGGATAAAGGGTGGGATGTTGTAGACAATGCAGTGGAGATTTGAAAAGGCATAGACGATAAACTTGGTTCTTTTGATAGTCTCCCGCCGGATCCAATCTTGCCAAGGAAGCTCTTCTCGCAAAGGCTCATCAGAAAGACCATCATCTCGAATCAGTGTAGCCAGTATGCTCTGAATTGCAAGTGCTTCCCGAAGTATTTCCTTGTGCTTTGCCCACGTGCATAGCGCCATAAGCAAGAGTAAGGCCTGCGCTGTTTGCATCAGGTTTTCGCCGGAGGGACAGTACTCAGCACCAGATGGAAGGCCTAGAGGACCGACAGTAGACGCAGTGCGAGCCGGGCTGCGAGCAGTCACGGAAGCGCCATCAGCCTCGTGCGGTGAAGACCGAGCGGACTCTGCTCGGCGATGGATTTCAACAAGACAAGCGTCTCTCCGGCGTATCCGACAAGTTGATATTGCGCGACTCACGTTAAACAAGTCCACTCCCTTCTCACCTTCAAATGTATACTGGGTACCGACAGCTGCAATTGCTAGGATGAGCTCGATAGAACAACTGTCGACGGACATGGAGGGGATATGAAGAAACGGCATGTGCTCGTGAAAACCATTTACATAGGCTGAAATGTATCTGCACAGTGCCAATCGAGTGGGCAGTCGGAAGTCGCTTGGGATAACAGAGGCAAATTCTTCAAGCTTATCCGCGATCTTCAGGCGATCTTCTATTGATATGTCTGGAAATAAGGTACGAGGGCCTCCGTGTTGGGGCATGTCGTCTGGCTGCAGTGACGGTAGCCTCGAACCAAAGCGTGAGAAGGAGTGCTGTTCGTCAATATTTGTCTGCATCTGGCCTAGTACTGATGGCGCATTTGATCCGGGTGGAGGAAAAAGTTCGTGACCATAAGTATAGGACTCGGGCGAGAAGAATGGCATTGGCTGCTCGGTGTTGATCAAGCTTGCGAAGTGATACGAGCTGAGAGGCTCATTTTCAAAGAAGGCGGACAAACTGTCTAGCGATTCACCCAGGCTGGACCCATGCACTTGAGCCGTCGGCGGTTGCATCGCAGGTTGCTCGACAGTTCTTGCGATGTTATCTTCGTGGAGAGGCAGCGGGCCCGGCAACTCGTGATGAGAGGCGGTGCCATTGCTCATGCTCTGCATTGCCTGATACTCAGCAGCAATTGACAGGGCTGCAAGAGAGTACTCGTCGTTCTGGGTCATGGATATATGGCCCATGGAGGGAGGGTGGGGGTGATGAGAGTGGTATGGTTGATGAGGGGGCTGCATGTCCATGGGGAGAGTGGTGGCTGAAGGGGTCATCATGCTTGGGATGTCAGGCACTGGACGGTCTGCATCAAAGCTGTGGCGCATGCGTTTCTGTGGTCTTCCATCTGGGGGGACATAGTGGTCGACAGATGTCTGAAAGTCATGGTTCTGGTGATTTTGGGCCTTTTGATGTTCTTTCTGATGTGTCAATCTCTCATGTCTTACCAACAGGTCGCTAGCAACGAAATCAGCACGCGTTGGTCGTGACTTGCAGCAAAAGTTCCCTCCCAACGTACCTGCGCGTGAAGGAGTAGTTGCACTCTGAACACGAAAAGGGCTTCACACCCGAGTGGATTCTATCGTGACGCTGCAGGTGTTCGAGTCTTGCAAATTTCCTATTGCAATTCTTGCATTCAAACCGTTTCTCCTTCTCCTTCTCTGTTTCCTTTTCCTTTTTCTTCTCCCTCTTCCCCGCGTTCATCTCCGGCTCGGTAGCGAGGTCCGAATCCATCGTCCTGGACAGAGGTTACGCGCAGTGTCAATGCGCGCCGTTAGGCCATCGTTGGCCGTTTGGAGACGCAGTCTTGCGTATAGTTGGAGACGCGGTTTTGTGTATGTTTGGAGACGTAATCCTGTGTCTGTTTGGAGACGGAGAGAGAACGTGTGGAGAGGGAGGGACTAAAATGTGGGGATGGGGAGGACGGGCCGAAGGGACAGCCACGAAGGGCCTTGGCGGTGCAGATCGCCAATTTACGTCATCACAGGATTCTATTTCTATGCATTTGTGTGGAAACATCACGGACTGCGTATAATGAACTAATGGAGTTTGGAAGGCTGTTGTTGTGTAGACTTGGCGGTGGACTGCTCTTGGTGTTGGCTCGGCGGCGTAGTTAGTTATGTAGTTATGTAGTTATGTAGCAAGACTGAACATGTGACACCACGGACCATTACACCCTGCCTCTGTTACGAAGCGTATTGCAAACTACAGTACGTGAGTGTGTGAGTGGACTCTGCCGATGACTGCATTTATCCATTACATGTGCATGTCTACGCTCGCTCACTCTTGTTTCCCAGCTCGCGCGCCATCTCACCCTTCTCTGCCATGTCATTGAGTACCTTCTCAGCCGTCTTCATCGCATCGACGCCAGCCGGCACACCACAGTATGTGGTCGCGTGGATGATGGCTTCTCGGATTTCAAGCTCGCTTAGGCCATTATTCCGTGCCCCGCGAATGTGGACGGCCAGTTCTGGTGCACGGTTGAGGGCCATGAGCATGCCGATGTTGAGAAGGGAGCGCTGCTGCTTTGAGAGTCCAGGCCGCGTCCTAGCAATATCAGCAAGCCATGTCTGGTATTCCCAGCCTGTAGAGAAAAGACCTAGCTTACCATGCGTATCCCCAGCAGAATTCTGTGACAAGCTCCTGGCCAGCGCGACTAAAGTCGGTCGACCCATTGGCGAGTGCCTTGTCAACATACTCGGGGCCTACGACGCTCCTGCGCATCTTCAAGCCCTCTTCGAAGAGCTGCTTGTGTAGTTCATCGTACTTTGGGTCGGACGACATGGTTCGGTAGGTGATTGGTGGAAAATTCAAGTTGAAGATGTTGGTCAAAGAGCTGGCTAAGAGACGTGTAGGTGCAGTGAGAGAAAGGTTTCAAAATCGGTCAGATGAAGAGATGTATCTCGGAAGATGGTCACCGAGAGTAATGTGTACGACGGCATTGCCGTCATCGGCACCCCTCCGTAAGAGTATTGGGGTTGCGGGGTAGGTAACAGTGATGAGTGTGAGCTTCTCCAAATCTAAAGGCCCACTTCACCCCGCTTTCCTGCTTGAGTATAGTTGACTTAGACTCGTCTACCCAGCCTTGGAAGTACGATTCACCTCTACTTGGTAGAATCAAGCGCATGGCGACGTAAAATCTTGTGGCGGCTAGAATTACTCTCATGAAAGAAAGACATGTTAATCCGACCGTACAACAAGACTGTTAGGAACTGCTTGGTCTGAAACACAGGGTATAGGAAGGGACATCTTAAGATAGCTATTGTGCTAAATGACGAATCATCCCTTTCTTTATTATTACGTCACGCTTCTACCCCTCGTGCTTCAGTTCGTCCATCCAGTCTTCGTTGCCGCCCAAATACCTATAGACAACTCTAGAGTCCAGGTCTCGACACCGAGCATCATTACTGGCAGCATCATACGTTGCTAGCCCAGCATCTCCCAGAACATTCCGCGAACCGACGCGCTTTGCCATCTCCACAGCCAGTCCAAAGTCCTTCTTCATCAGCTGAACTTTGAAACCTTGCTTGTACCCACCTGTTGCTGGTGATTCGGGATATACATGCGGGACCGGGCAGAAACGATCTGATATCGTGTTTTGCGCTGTCCCTGCAGCATATACTTTTGCCAGTGTTCGTGGATCTAACCCAGACCGCATGCCCATATCAAATGCTTCCGAGCATGCGATGGCAATGACACCAGAAAGATAATTGTTCGACAGCTTTGCCGCTAGACCAAGTGAAGGCCCGCCACATGGGATAATTTGCTTTCCCATCATGCTCGCCAGATGCGTCAATTTTTTCAAGTTTGGATCCGACTCTGCGCAGCCCAAAAAGAATGCTATTGTACCCTTGATCGCACCTACCACGCCTCCGCTAACCGGCGAGTCATAGAAGGACGCAGAAGGGAAATTCTTCTCGATATGATCTTTCACCGCCAAACTCGTTGCTGTGTCGATCGTCGAGCAATCGATGAGCAGCTTATTCGATATATCGGTGCTACAAATACCGTTCGCGGTATCGAGGTAGACGGAACGCACATGCGATCCTTCTGGGACCATCGTGATCACTGTGTCCTATTACTTCTCAGCCCTCAGCTTCTCGAGGTGGGTTGCGCAGGCACTCACTACTTTCTCAGCAACATCTCTGGCGCTCTTTGCCTTGATCACCCTGTTCGGAAACTGTGCACAAATTTCCTCCATCGCCTGCTCTACCACGTCGAACACGACGATTCGCGACTCGGGTGGCAATTTGTTTGCTAGATGTACCAGCATCGGCTTTCCCATAGCTCCAAGGCCAATAAACCCCAAGGTCTTGAACACAAGCGGCTCACTCATGATGGCGTAGGGGTTCAAAAGTGTAGGTTTGTAGAGGTAGAAGGTTTGGAATGATTACACCCAACAATAGACTGTTCTTTGCATCATTTCTTGCTACAATGACCCAGCTATTCCGGGTTTTTGGAAGATTCCCCAAGTTATCGCGCCCCACTCCTAGCGACTTCAACGGGGAGGGGTAATTGTGACACCCCAAACTTCATCCACACGCTACCCCGAACAAGCGCGCTCACGTCCGCACTACGTATCACCGTGGTAAGCCGCTTCGTAATTTGAAAGATCGACATAGCTTCAAGACAGACCAGTATTCTTGCAATGTTCATCCGGCCAGGTCTAGAGACGTTTCGACACCTGAGCCTATTTTACACTTTGTCTTACTTGACTCTGCAAGAACTCTAGCTGCGATTCGCAATCACTGTTTTGATTGATGAAAACGCCATGTCTTTGTCTGTCTACACTAAAGAGACTGGATCTCCATCTCCATCTTCTGAGAAGGCAACTGTCACTGTCCATGCTCTTTCGGCTGGTCATTTTACGCTTCCTGAATATCAGTTCGTACACCCCGTGTCACGCGATGCACGAAAGACTGTACCATCGCTCGCTTTCTTGATACAGCATTATGATATTCATACGAAAAAGACAACACGCATTGTGTTTGATCTTGGCTTAAGAAGAGACACCAACCGATATGCGACTCCGATCCAAAAGCACGTAGAGACCCGGCAACCTATGACTACGGATCCTGACGTAGTGAAGAGCCTAGCAAAAGGAGGTCTGGTACCGAACGACATCGACTATATCATATACTCACATGTAAGACTTCGTGCGCACTGATGTTTTGGCTTTCGCTAATCGCGACATAGGTGCATTGGGACCATATAGGCGAACCTCGTGACTTTCCTACTTCAACCTTTGTTGTGGGTAGTGGGGCTCTTGGGCTACTCAAGGGCACATCTCCCGCTTCGTATGGCGGCCACTCATTTTTCGAGCACGATCTGTTACCCGAAGAACGGACTGTTGAGCTTTCAGACCCCGCATCTCCGAGACAACAAGCCTCTACCGATTTATTATCTGGGAAGCTAGATTTCAATCGAGAATGGAAGCCCTGCCAACACCTTCCTCAAACACTTGATATATTCAACGATGGTTCACTGCTGATAGTAAACGCGCCTGGTCATCTAGCCGGTCACATCAATCTCCTTGCACAGGTTTCTGTCTCTCAGCAAGTCTACCTTGGGGGGGATTCCTGCCACGACCGAAGACTCCTAACAGGAGAAAAAGAGATTGGTGAATGGAACGATGCACAGGGACATGTATGTTGCATCCATGTGAACCGGAAGGAAGCCGAGGAGACGATAGACAGGATACGACAACTTGAAAAAGAAGGAGTAGAAATAATTTTTTCGCATGATATCGACTGGGAAAACCAGCCTAGGAATAATGGACGCTTTTTTGGAGCAGGCAGGAGTAGCAATCTATGAGTTATCACATTCGCAATGCATGATTTTTGCAGAGTACGTTGTTCACTGTACGAAGTAGTCAATATTCACTTCTCCCTGAATGGAAGTTGACGTGTTGAACCTTTGAGGCGAGTCACAACTTCAAACCATATCACATTCCTCCTATGCCCAGCACTTGTCAGTATCCCCCACGTGCCTCACACCCTTCCAATCCTCGATATTTTGCAATACCGCGATATCCGAATTTCCCCACGCCATCGTTGGAGAATGTGGGGCAGACGTTCCACGAATCGGACAACGTCATCAATCCCCAACACTACACCACTACATCGGCAATTCCCCTCTTCACACTGCCAGCAAAGAATCCGGAACAGCTGCACGGCCTAAACAACACCACCCATAACAGCCACAAGTCCAGCACGGCCCTCCACTCCACGTGCACACGTATCCGCTGTTGTAATATCCCCTCGCGCTATCATTTGCTGGTGCTAGGCTTAATCGGGTCGGCTCTCATTTCTGCCTTTGAAGGTCACTACGATGGCTTCTTCTTCTCAGGCCTCATTCATACGACCACCTGCCTACTCGATTCTTTCTACTCCGCCCGACATGTCTCTCACGCCGCAACAACAATCTCTCAAAGAGCGATTCGATGCTCAACTTGGTCCGGACGCGTTTGATGAAGCGTGGTCGCGGCTGCTGAAACATAGTCCAGAGATGTTTGCTGCAAGTCTGCGACTAACTAGCGTGCCAAAACGAAAGGGGCATCTTTCACTCAAAGTTCAGAGCTTGGTGTCTTTGGCGGTTGCGAGCGCGAGTACGCATCTGCATGTTCCTAACATCCAACGGTATACGAAGCAAGCACTTGCAAATGGCGCTAGTAAACAGGAAATCGTGGAAGTGTTGTGCTTGACGTCGACACTTGGAATTCATGCTTGCAATATCGGCGTGCCAATTCTGTTTGAGGTGCTGAGAGAGGAAGGGAAGGAGTTGCCCAAGGGCATGGATGGGATGAGTAAGGAGCAGTGGGAATTGAAGGAAGAGTTTGAGAAGAAGAGAGGCTATTGGCATGGATTTTGGGAGGATTTTCTTCGGCTTAGTCCGGAATTTTTTGGGGCGTACGTGGAGTTTTCGAGTGTGCCGTGGACAAATGAAGGTGGCAATGGGGTTTTGGAACCAAAGGTATGTTTGTGAAATTCTCTCTGTGTTGGGAGAATTTTCAACTGGGAAAATAGCTTACGGGTGTACTAGGTCAAGGAGTTGATATACTGCGCCTTTGACACTGCAGCTACACACCTTTACACGCCTGGGTTGAAGCTGCACATGAAAAATGTTCTCAAGTATGGGGGAACTGCAGACGAGATTATGGAGGTTATGGAGCTTGCAACTCTGCTAAGTATCAGTACGATGGATGTAGGTCTTCCCATCTTGGAGAAGGAACTCGCAAACCAGTAAAGAGATGCACATTCAATGAGTGGCCAAATCACAGACACTTTAACAATATTGTTCAGAGAGTTATTTCCATCATGACAGTGATACTACTTCCTCTCACTCTCATTCAACCACTTATACACGACCCTGGCATCTTTTCCCTTGTACCTCTCATCTCCTTGAGCCTCTGCGAATGCCTCCAGTGTCGGCTTATCAAGCACAGTCCGCGCTCCTACCATTTCCGCCAAGTCACTCCCCATCTTCAGCACCTTTGAGCAAAGCTCAATCCGGAACCCTCCCTCGTAGTCTCTCGAGCTGGGAACATTCGCCTGAATCCCTGGTACTGGGTTTGACTTCGATGTAACCCAACATTGACCACCAGAAACGTTGATAACATCGGTGAGTAAGGAAACGTCGAGGCCCATCTTTGTGCCAATGTTTAAGGCTTCAGAAGCCGCGAGCGATGTTATGGCAGACAGATAGTTGTTGATTACTTTGAACGCTGTTCCGGATCCAACATCTCCGCAGAGAAAAACTGCATCTTCCTTCCCCATGTGCGCGAGATAGCTCTTAGCTGTCGGAAAGGCGTCTTTATTGTTTGTGCCAACCATGAATGTCAACGTACCATCCTGCGCACCCATCGGTCCCCCTGACACCGGCGCGTCAATAAAAGTCAATTTTCCAGCTACACTAGAAGCAGCCGTCGCTTTGGCAACTTCCAGTATTGCTGCCGTTTCAATCGTGCCGCATTCCATGATAATTTTCTTTCCGTCCTTGTCTGCCAGAGCCTTTTCTGCGCCTGCGATAATGCCCGTTGTAGGGTTGAGGTAGACGTCTTTTACGGCACCGGCACCGGGGAGCATTGTTATGACCATGTCTGCGCGTTGGGTGGCCTCGAACCCATTGTCCACCACTTCAACGGGGCCGAGAGATGAGGTTTCTGATTGAAATTTTTGGACTGCAGAGGGAACAACGTCGCAGATGAGTAGGGTATAGGAGGGGGAGAGACCTTTGCGCAGGTTTATAGCCATAGGATATCCCATCACTCCTAAGCCTGTGGGGTATCAGCTATGTGATTGAGCATATTCAGGAAAGTGGTATTGTACCAATAAAGGCTACCGTCTTATCGGACGACGACATTTTGCTTAGTGTCTATGCGTATTATTTGAGTAGCGAAGACCCCAAGAGTGACTTTCAGTTGTGGTGATGAGGAAGGGGTAGGTCTCGAGATATTGTTGCGTGTTACGCTGAGGACACTCAAGGTGATGTACGTCCGAGACCAACCCAACATACAATGTCAAAGTCAACAGCCTACGTGGACGAGCAACACTGCACAATGATTTACCCCCGCGCTCTCCGTTCTGAAAGCCGCTTCAACGATTCTGGAGCCTTGGAGAACGTAATATAAATCCTGTCATGGCGTTGCATCAACCCCTCATTACCGCCACACTATCACCCCTCACTTCAAGGTGTCTTCTGTCGTTGATTCCCCAACCCTATCCCTGCAAAGGCCCCCATGATCTACCCCCATAATCTCCAGATTGGTGTTCCCAGATCAGCCCATTAAGTCACTCCGCATCATCCTTCGCGTCTTGTTATTTGGTAATTATGTGTGTATTCGGGAGATCGTTTCCGCGTTGGAGAAATCGCATCGAAGCGACGGGAGACGAACGGAAAGGAATGCGGAGTTACCTCTGAGGACGCTAGACCCCAGACTGGATGTCATCTTATCTGGGGAAATGGAGCGCGCTGCGCCGCGCGCTTACAGTGGAAGTTCGGGTGGGTGCATATCAATCGTTAAACGAGGTCGTGATCTCATTGCACCTACAAAGGCAAGTCTTGTCTTTTTGCATTTTTCGCACTTCACCGCGCCTTTTTACATATAGGCTCTTATATCGGAAGTACAATGACGGGCTCTGATCGTACTGGCAAAGAGGCCGTGTCTCTTACGGACGAGAAAGCGCAGCGAGTAGCCAGGGAATACCTTGATCAAGATGAGTCGCCAGAGTCCATCGAGGCGAAACGAAAAGAGGGTGCACTCGTTAGAAAGCTTGACTGCTTCGTAGCGCCGGTGATGATGTTGCTTATGTTGATATCGTATCTTGATCGTGGCAATATCGGGTTTGCTGCTACGCAAGTAAGTATCTGCACGTTTTGATGATGGAAACAGAAAACTGACAAGCGCAGGGAATGTCGGCAGATATTTCTCTTAAAGGCTCTGAATTGAATGTAATGCTCCCTCTATCACTATATCGATGAGATTCGAAATGATACTAATGGATCAAAGACCGCAGTGTCCGTATTCTACATCTTCTATATTCTTGCCGAATTTCCAACCTCCATCTTCGTCAAACGTCTTCAATTCAACCGCGTCATCCCCTTCATCACATTCTGCTGGGGTATGGTTTGCTTGTGTACCGGCTTCGTTCAATCTTTCGGCGGCCTCGTAACCACGCGTATCTTCCTCGGTTTCTTTGAAGGTTGTTTGTTTCCTGCAATGACCTTGTTCTTGTGCAATTGGTATACACGAGAGGAACTCGGTATAAGAGTTGCTTATTTGTTTATTGCGAGTGCGTTGAGTACATCATTTGGTGGGCTGATCGCGCTGGGAATGCTGTACATGGACGGAGTGAGTGGCTGGGCAGGATGGAGATGGTGAGTAATAGAGTATTTCAACCGCAGTTTTAAAGGAAGTCTACTGACAAGATACAGGCTTTATATCATCGAAGGAGTGATCACCGTCGTCTGGTCTTTTATATGCATATTCGTTGTTCCCAAAAACTACGAAACAGCGTACTTCCTCAACGAAGAAGAGAAGAAGATCATGCGGCTAAGAGCTGAGCGAGCGGAAGCCTACTCCGGAGGTAGTGGTCATTACGGTAAAGCTGATATCAAGGAAGCGGCCAAGGATATTAAGAGCTGGGTACATGGATGTATCCAGATCTGTGTCGTGACTATTCTTTATGGGTTTGGCACCTTTCTGCCAATCATCATCAAGTATGGTTTCAAATATTCAACACAACAGGTAGGATCTTCACACCAAACCATTGTAAACAGAGTTTAACATCAGAATATAGAGCCAATACTTGGTCATTCCCGTTGGGTAAGTACACTCTCTCGAATGTACCGATCAACAAGATGAACTAACACAAATCGTCTACAGCATCTGGGGTGCCGCCGTCTATGCATTCGGAGCCTACATCAGCGATCGCTACCAAACCCGCTTCCTCCCTATGATCATCTCAGCCCCTTTTGGAATTATTGGTTATGCGATACTCCTTGCTCCAGTGAGCCCTGCAGTCTGGTACTTTGCCACCTATCTAATCGCGACCGCCTGCTTCCTCTGCACTGGCTCCAATATCACCTGGCTATCCGTCAACTGCGCGCCAGATGGGAAGCGCGCTGCCTCTCTCGGCATCTTACTAACGCTCACCAACATTGGAGGGGTCGTATCTGGTCAAATCTACCAAAGCAATGCTGCGCCGAGGTATGTCCTCGGACATGCTTGGAGCATGGGATGCTTGGTTTTTGCGTGGTGTGGATGGTGGGTTGTCAGAGCAATCTATAAGAGAAGAGAATCTAGAAAAGACAAGAAGCTGGCGGAGGGTTATACTATACCGGATGGGCAGATGTATACGGATCGTGAGCCGGATTTTAGGTATCAAACTTAGAAGTAGGAAGCTAGGGAAAACGTAAGATGATGTTGCTGTAGATCGTTCTTACCTATAATACTAGGGTGAGCGCTGGATATTGAGTATATAGCTAGCCTCTACAACAGCAACAATAGAACAACCTTTTTATACATCGTTCTTCTGAGTCTACAGTAGTTGTCATATTAGGGCGACCTACGTACATCCAGCTATCTAGTATCTGTGGTGAAGAAACTCTTAGATGTTGTATAAAAAAAAAACAATTCGAATATAGATATATTACATGTTACGCAGAAATTACAGGTTCTATAACTATTCCTTTTTCCTCTACAACTTTGGACACGCCTGACTCTGACTTGGACTCTCGCAAAGCTCTTTGTCTCAATGCCTTACTTTTAGCCAACTGTTCTTTTCTCTGCTCCATGCCGACTGGATTCCTCTGCCAACAACCAGCTGTGACTACCAGAGCTACTCCTGCAACAATGGAACAAGCTACAAGCGTCTCGTCGAAAGCATCGATATATGTCTGTCTAACATGAATATCTGCTGGTGTGAGGTGAGACATGGCGTCACGTAGCGACTCCATCTGAGATGGAGCAAGAATCCCGGGTTCGAGCAGTTGCTGACGCTGTTTAAGACTAAGGATGATAGTCGAAGTAGCGATTCCCATGCTTCCACCAAACATCCTCATTTGAGCCATGACACCCTGAGCAACCGCTAGAGAACTTTAAAAACCGACAAATTCGTAGTCAACATGATACAACTCACCATTATCCCTAGTTTCACTCTCCAATGCCGCGATTAAGCTGCAATTACTGATCGTCAACCCAAAACCGAGACCCACAAAGACTTGCAGACCATACGCTTTAGCCTCCACATAAGCTGCATTTTTGAGCGTAGACAAAGTTGCAGTCCCGATCAACATCAACGCCGCACCTGTAAACATGACAGGAAATGTGTTATTTCTCTTCCCTGACACAGCACCGGCAGCCGTCGAGCCTATGGCTGAAGAGCCAAGCATAGGCAGAAGGGCAAGACCTGAAGCGAGCGCACTCTTGCCGCCAACGACCTGGAATTGAACTGGGAGTGAGTAGATGACGACAAAGTAGGGAAATCCTGATAGCATTGTCACGAAGACGGCAGTCATGTAGATTCTACTTTTCGCCAAACGCATGGGAAACAGCGCATTGATGGATTCGGCCCAATGGATAGAGATCAGATACTCCCACCCAAAGAGCGTTATCCAGCAGACTATCCCGACAATAAGAGGCGCGATAAATATTGCAGAGGTCCATATTTGTTTATCGGTGACGATGTGAATTCCAGCTTCTTGAAAAGCAAGCACAAATGGAACACTTGCTGCGACCAGGAGGATAAATCCCATAACATCCATTTGGCGGAACGGACGCCGTTCTCTAGGCGTGAGTTGTTGGGAATTGGGCCATGCGATTACGAATAGAATGAGAGGTCCTATGCCAATGGGAGCGTTGATCCAGAATATCCATCTCCAGGTAGTGTAGTTAGTGATGATTCCTCCAAGCAAAGGACCCAAGACGCCTAATCCAAGTATCAATCAGTAAAGTATCCAAACGGGTATTTCAATACAGATTTTCCTTGAATCTTCCACTCACCACTCATGGCAATCACACTCCCGGCTAGTGCCCCAATCATCCTCAACATCCTGTTTCCACTGATCTCAGGCAAGATAACAAAGCTCACGCTATAAAGACCACTTCCACCAACACCCTGCAGTGCTCGCAAAGCGATAAGCTGATGGACATTCGTCACCCAGCCGCATCCCAGTGAAAAAGCGAGAAATACGACAGAGGCGGCGACATACGCGTTTCGTCGCCCAAACACATCGGCCAACGATGCGAAAATCGCGGTACATCCGATATAAGTAAGGGTGTAAGCTAGAGCAATCCAATTGACTGTAGAAAGAGATTGGAATTCCACACCAATAGTGTACAATGCAGTCGCAACAATCGAGGTATCGAGGAAGGAGAGAAAGAGGCCGGGGCAGATACTGTGGAGACGAAGCATTGTCAATTAAAGAGTAACTATTCGGATAGAAAAGAAAACACAACACACCTGAGATATAGAGATACGAGCCTCGATTTTGGAATCTGAGGCTCTGAACGACATGTCGGAAGTAGTAGGTCGTCTTGCAGGCTCGGTGCTGTCTCAGGCGCAGGGACGAAGTCCACTGTTTTCTCCTCGTTCAGCGTTCTTTCATTCATCGTGAAAAGCTTCCTGTGCACCTCAATCAGAAGTTTGCGATGCCATCATGGTGAGAAAACCCCGTGTCAAGGAAGTAGACCGTAGAGACCAAGTGTACGTTGGCAATAGGTCAGTGTCATCGGTATGTACATAAGACGTAGCCTCGGCTGGAAACGGCGCAGCCACATTTTAACGGTCACGAATAAGCGTGATACGCTGCTGCATACTCCGTATTTACTTCAATATTGACGCAGTCTTGGCCGTAGTGGCTGTGTGCTGTGGAGAACGGATAGATGGGTGAGATTTTCATCGTAAATCTATCTGCTGCCGAGGTATTTTGATTCAAACTCTCGCGACATGATGTCTGGCCTAACGATACATAACACCATCTGGAAACTTACGAGGACGTTCCGTATTCGGAAATCTTAGCGAATGCGAGGTGAAGGTGGTATGATCTGGAGACATGGGTACTTGTCGCTATGAATGTCATGTTACTATGAGTGAGCGTCTGGAAGAATCATTGGTGTTTTGATCAAGGGTTGCTTCCTGGGTAAAATGGTGGCTATTTCATACGTGACCTAGGCCAACTCATTCCAACAATAGATACATCCCTGCTTGCGAGTCCGAAGATATTCTCCGGTTGGTTGACTATCTCGCCCTCGACCATCGATCCCCACACAAAACGTCCTTCGTATCTACTGTGTATCTACAGTAAACCGCCGACATGCGCGAGACACCGGTCGAATCCTGCAGAGCATGGTCACGCCTTACTCAATGCTTGTACTCACAAATATTAAGCGCCCCTTCTCCACGTATAGATGTTTTGCATTCTCGCCAATGCCATAGACTCAGAAAGTGATGTGTAGAAACGTTGTTGTATTGGTATAGAGGTAAGAGCTAGCTATATCTGCCGTAGTCACGCTAGCAGTACTGGAGGTAAGAACGATCTATTACAGCCAATGTTGATGGTGTCTAATTCATTCACTCCACCTTCCACACCCAACTCCACACCAATCCCCATCCCCAAAATCCTCACACACACAACAAATTCCATAATCCATAACCACAACCCCCCCCCCCCCCCCTCTCTCTCTCAAAGCTTTCCCCACGCCCCACCCACGAGCATCTCAACAATCCAACCCAATCCAAAACCCCCACAAAACCCAAGCAACAACAACACCAACAAATCCCCAAAAGAAAAGCCCACAAGCATTCCCAAACCAGCGTTACCAACTGCCACTTCCGCAAAAGGTAGTAATCAAGTACGCTGAAAGACTATCGAAGAAGTATACGATGGAGGTGTGCGGTGTGAGGTGTGAATTGGTGGAGCGGGTAAGATCTGCTAGCTTATTTACCATTGTTGAGTGATGCTGGTGAGGGGAGGGCACTATGTGGTGGGTGGAAGGGAGGGGTGGTTTGAGAGATGGGAGACTTTGCACTTTAATCGGTAATCAAAGCTTTGTTATAACATTCCCTTCTCTGAGCCAGAGTAGAGAGAGAGGGAGAGGGAGAGGGGGAGAGAGAGAGAGGGAGAGAGAGGGGGGGAGAGAGAGAGAGAGACCATGTCACTTGGAACAAATACAAGGTTCCCAAAAGGCACAATAACGGTCGAGCTGAAAGCGATTGCGAAATGTCCTTGTAATAGATGGAAGAAGCCTGTTTTCTATATACCTACCTCTTTGCCTTTTGGCCTATTTACAATTTAGATCGGCGTTGCAGGTAGAGGCGGATACCGATGGCGACTGTACGAGGTTAGCGAGACAGTCTGTCCGAGTAGGGGCAAGATGATGTGTATAGGAATAGAAGATATGGTATAAGAGGAGGGGCATCGCTAGAAGTTTAGACGATTCATCTTCTCAAAGAATCGAGTGTGGTCCATGTAGGTGTTTAGATGTATTAGGTAAGATTTAGAGGAGAGTTATCGACGACAGCCTCCACCGACTTTTTTTTTTCTCCCGAGAAAATGGCACATGATCAAGTGGGAAAGGCAAAACGGTTGATATGGGAAAAGGGAGAGTTATAAGCACCGGGGAATCACTTACTCACGGCAGTTGCCATACTCTTCACCCCCAAAAGTCCCATAACCCACCCTCCCCACCCAATACTCCTTCCCTGACGATCGAAATCTGGCTTCATCTCCGACAATCCCTTCAACTTGTTCTGATTCTTTACCGTGTACGGCGGATATCTCACGGCAATTAAACTCTCCGCCCAGGCCGGCGTAGTTGTGATACTCCTCTGGTGGGTAAAGACATCGAAACTGGCTTTCCCTCTGTACGCCCCCTGACCGGAAGTTCCTACACCGCCAAACGACAATGTAGAGACAGATGCATGGAAGTAGCCGTCATTAAGCGAAACACCACCCGAGCGTGTTTGTGAGAGTACTTTGTTGATCTCTTCCTTGGTGCCAAACGGATACAGACCAAGCGGCGTGTCGTGCACCTGGTTTGCAATCTTGATAGCTTCATCGAGATCACGAACGGCCATGACGGGAATGAGCGGACCGAATGATTCATCTTTGACAAGTGAGTCGTCTGTGCTAGTTACTAGGACAACGGTGGGCTCGATGAACAAGTCAGCCTCGTCCATGGTGCCACCAAGCACAATCTTGCCGCTTGTGTCGTCGAGCATTTTCTTGATACGCTGGAATTGGCGCGTGTTTACTATGCGGGCGTAGTCTGGTGACTTGCGGGCTCCTTGAGGGTAGAATTCTGCAAAGCACTGCGTTATCTCTCGGATGAAGGGGTCGACCATCTCGCTGTCGACGAGTATCAAGTTTTGCGATACGCAGGCCTGGCCGGCGTTCATCGTCTTCGCCCAGAGAAGACGACGGGCTGCGAGGCGGGGGTCGGCGTGCTTGGTGACGATGGCCGAGTTCCTGCCGCCTAGTTCGAGGGTGACGGGGGTGAGCGTCTCAGCGGCCTTCTTCGCGATGATGATGCCCACATTCGCGGACCCAGTATAGAAAATCTTGTCCCACTTCTGGTCCAGCAGCGCTGACGTCTCGGGGACGGCACCCTGTACAACGACATAGCACGAAGGATCCAGGGCTTCCGACACCACTTTCTGCATGACCATGGCCGAATGGGGAGCTCCCTCTGATGGCTTCAATACAGCGGTACATCCGGCGCTAATGGCCCCAATGAGCGGACCAAGGCTCAGTTGGAACGGGAAGTTGAAGGCGCCAATAATCAAAACTGCACCCAATGGGTCCTTTCTGATCTTAGGGGCAAAGATCTTGTTCGTCAGGGCGATGTCAGGCGCAGACTCATCGGCGGCGAAACGTGCCAGATTCTTCTGCATGAAAATGCAGTCGTTCATGCACCAGTTCAGGTCGCCTACCCACGTCTCGAACGACGGCTTGCCCAGATCCAGCTTGCAGGCTTCGATGATGAGGTCGGCATTGTCCTTTAGCGCCCAGTAGAGCTTGCGCAGCTGTACGAGGCGGAAATCGAGCGAGCGCGTTTTATGTGAAAGAAACGAGGCACGGACCTTGTCACCAACCGTCGTCAGCTCCTCGAGAGGCGTGTGTTTGAGAGGGGGAATCTGGGAAACCTGGGCCATGGCGACGACAATAGCGAGAATTGGAGGGAAAGTGTGGAATGATGAGGAGAGAGGACGAGCGCTATAACTTGTTTAATAATAATTCAAGCCTCACATCGATTCACGCGCATGAGAAGCCGAGGCCCTCCCCCTTTCGTCCTACTTGGGACTAGCGTTACTAACATGAAGGCTAGTTAGTAGCCCCGCAGTCTCATCAATCGAATTCACCACTGTTAGAAAATAATCACGTGAGAGTGGAGTCAGCGTACTCCGTACTTGTAGTAATACTGTATAATTAGTTCTATGTAGAGTGTTCAGCCAGCCTGATATGCGTGGCTTCAGGAAAATCTATTGATTATGACGCAGCTCCCAATATGCTAGTCACGAGTACCGCCATGCAAAAATGCAGCTTTCAAAAGTCTTGAAAAGGGAGAGGCGATGCAAATGCGGTGAAAGAAACGGATATAACAGTACAAGGGGGGGTATGTATGGGATGAAGAACAGAAGAAGGGGGGTATTTTTCCAAAACAAACAGAGAAACACGCATTGCCACTCCCGTCTACTACCCAACTCGTACAAATCGTAGAAAAGAAACCCACGTGTCCAAAAAGATTTTTGATTTTCCGTCATAAAATGCCATTTCCATATGCTTGCTTGGTGCCCATGTCGTAAATAGCCGCGCTATGCCGATGCACTATCCAACAGTAGCGGTGATAAAAGGGGAAAGCGAATGTTTGAAGGGGCGAAAACAAAAACAGGCCGAATAAATGAACCAAAATGATATAAAACGTGCAACAGAGGTCGACCCGCCATCATGCGGTGCCGGTGCTCCAGGGGGTATGGTATCAATACGAATAAGGATGAACAAAGAAAGCGGAAGACTGCCCGCCATCATGCGGTACAGTCGTGCCGAAAAAGAAGTGATGAGGCGAAACGAGACGTCGGTCGTAGTTGCTGAGATGCAAACTGACCCAAGATGCAAACTGACCCAAAGAAGTACCGTTGAAGGGGTGCAGCGGTGTAGCCGTAGCTGAGAACGAAAGCAGCCAGCAAAGCCAGGTTCAACTTAGAAACTCCAACCTTCCCAGCCTCCCCTCAAGATCTTTTCAAGCACTCCAATGACACCATCGAGAAGCTCGCCGAAGCCATCGCCACCACGACCAGTCGCGGCACTAGTCGGCCCTGCGTTGAGACTCGGCGCAACCACACTGTCACGGCTCTCACCAGGTGCAGTCCTCAGCCGCATCTTGACCCATCGCATGAGCGCGTTGCAACCGTGCTGCCACTGTACAACCTCGCGTGGCCACTGAGGTACAATGCCAAGGTAATCAAGCTCCATGAGAGCTTGATTGAGGAAAGCGATAGACGTCGTGGTGATCTCTGAGTGGAGCATGCTATTGGTGATTGGCGAAGGTTGGGCTGGAGAGGTATCTTGGTCGAGTAGAAGACAGAGTGCGGCCGGATGGGTTGGATTGGGTGAAGTTCCTGGAGTACCCACTGTGAGATGGTTGGGTGAAGGTGGAAAGGAGTGCGTCGTTGCAAGCGGAGAGTGCGATTTGTATTGGTGAGTAGCTCGGGCATTGCTGACACGACTGTTGGCCGTGACCGTGACCGACCAAATGACTAGGGCTGCAAAGTAGAGTCCCATGTCAGCGCCAAGTTCGAGGCGGAGGGCATGTTCGGGGACAGCCATGGCATGTTGGAGGATCTCGATGGCTATCTTCAATGCTTCCTTCGCAGGCTGACCATGCGAGTCGGGAGCATCGGTCCAGAGCCCTACAATCCAATTCCGGAGCGTTGTTCTAAAAGCTGTGAAATCCGTATGCGACGGGACTTTCTCAGAGAGAATCCATGACTCGCCTGATACAGCGAGGAGGGCACGGATTGGAGTAACTTGAACCAGCTTAGCAGTAAGTAGTTGATGCTTGGTGACGGTAGATTTGTGCAGAAGATGATCGATTCCCATAAGAGGCGATGGCACAAGATAAGGAGTGGGGTCGTTGAAATGATTATAGTGGGCAGCAATAAGAAGGGAGGACTGGAAGGTATCGAACGATATCCCTGACACATCCGGAGTAACTTGGTAAACGTATGCAGGGAGGTGAGCGTACTGACTAACCTCTGAAGCCCAAGAAGCGGGTGTTGTGGCATCCCAAAGGGCCGAGTGCGACGGAATCGGAAGGTCGAATCCAGTGAGCTGTGTTAATGACTGTTGAGGATTGCGGGCTAGTAGAGTTGCTTGTTGGTGCTCCAAGATGTAGCAACCGACCAGGAGACGCTGCTGAATGGAAGCATCTATCCACTGAGCCCAGTATTCGTAAGTGGCATCCTCTGGTTGTCCAATGGAGGTCAGGGTTTCAATAATGTCCGATGCGACAATACGGAAGCTTTCGCAGAACTACAATGCATCAGTAGAAGTGGGAACAGAATGGCCAGGTTTCCCACCTTGTGGTACATTGTCTCAAACCGCGTCGAGAGCTTCTTAGCTGCTCGTCGCGCACGATACTGCGACACTATCTCAATAAGAAAGAGCGCTTGCCAGTCGCAAAGTCGATCCGATTCAATTGATACCTCGAGGTCGCGCTAGTGATTGTCAGCCAAAAAAAAAATTTAGAGGTTGTAGGATTGTTGACGCACCTTTTCAAGCAACTTCATGCAACGGTCGTGAAGTATTCGGGATTTTCGTTTAACGCAGGCATCGTTCGAATACTGTCCGCCAATGGCGACCATGGCGGCGTGGAGCATCGGCGGTTGCGTTACGCTCTCAAAGGTAACCCGATGGACGACGGGAAATGTGGGATGAAAGTGTCTCCAGAAATTGTCAAGATATTGTTCATATGGATAAGTGTGTGCGATTTGGCCCATACCATAGGATTGCTCCGGGAAAAGAAACTCCTGTTCCTCCTGATCCCTCTGCGCCATCGTCTTCGGACCAAAGTGCCCGTAGCCCGTCATGGGATCAACGCCTGCTTGCATCGGCATGCTTGTCATTGGGTACGATGCAGCCATATATGCCATATGAGAAGGCGCTGGGCTCTTATCATTCGAGGTCCACGTATAGGCCATGGTTGAGGTGGCCGACGTGGGCGAGCGCGACGGGTACGCCCATGGCTCTACGTAGGAGGCATTGGACGAGGTGCGTGTGCGATTCGAGCCTGGGCCGTAGGGAGGGTTTGCGAACATATTCGCATAGTCGCTGGCACCAGGAATTGGGGAAGCATATCCGCTCGAAGATGAATAGTTTGGTGAATGGCTAAACGGATCATTCCAAGAGATATTGGTTTGAAGACCGTCAACCCCCGCCGAAATAGCGGCTGCTGCCGCCGCCTGGCGCGCAGTGAATGAAGCTCCGTGTTTGACTTGGCTGGGCTTTGTCAGCACCAATACGACATGAAAGCTGTACAATTCGAAGGGGGAAAAAAAAAAAGGAATGGAAAGGGAAAAGGAAAGAGATATTTCTCTGAAGTGCAGTTGAAACTCACTTAAAACGAGGGGATGACTTTGAATTTGGAGATGAACGAGGGGTAGAACCAAAAGCGAGAGAAGGAATGCGAGGAGTACGAAACGGGTTAGAAGTATACCTTGGGTCTGCTGCCGGTTCTGGCATGGGAGACATGGACTGAGGGTAGTACGACGTGGGTTGCGAGACTGTGGTTACGAGTGGTGTTGGCAGTGGAGCTGATACGGATACATGTGCCTCTGGTTCTGTAGTGCTCCCCGGACTAAAGACTGTAGCTTGTGGAGAGTCGCCACCCACTTCGTTGCTGCCACCAATTAGTGCCGGGCATGTCAACAGAGTCAAAATTTGCATACTGTCGCTCCTGGTGCCTTTGGAGGAGGTCTATCCTGTAGAACGGCTTTCCGCATCCTGGAAAGTCGCATCGTAGAGCGTCTTGTGCGTGGTTCTTCTGATGACGCCTGCAACGCGAGTCAGTGGCATGCAAGAGAGGCGCCAACATTACCCAAAACTTGCCTTAGATGTTCTGCTCGCGTGTACGACTGTGCATATGTCAGTAAAGCGTAACAAAGCCGCCTTGCGGCGTAAAAGGAGCAAGATTTGCGCGATACAGGGTGTAGCGACGACCCATCGTGTTCGGCTGATGCAAAACGTACTGGCCGGGGTATGTATAACTTACCCGTCCGCACTCGCAATTGTGCACTTTTAAACCTTTTTTTGCTTTGCTGATGCGTCCAGTCCTTGTGTAGTGTACCGATTCTGGTGACATTTGCGAAGGGCTATCAGAGCGTTGCATGGTGACACTTTCCCCGCGGGAGGAGGCAGCGGGGGGGCTGAGTATTGCCTCGTTTCTAGTTCCTGGACGACGTCGAGAGAAGGTAGACTTGGTTCCGCCAATACGCTCATCCGATGACTGCGAAGCTCGGCGGCGTCGCCGTTGGGGTGTTGAGATTGGGTTATTGGTGTTGTTGTTATTGGTGGTGGTAGGGGTGGTGGTGGTGGTTGGGGTGATGATAGTGGTGTTGGTGTTGCTGCTGCCTTGAGGTTGCTGGATAGAGCTTGGTAGTAGGCGGCCGCCTGTCTCACTGAAATCGGACATGGCTGACAGAGGCGGAGGGGGCAAGTGTATATATAAGAGTTGGTAGTAGGGAACGGAAGGGATCAAGAGCCGCAAGTGGGGGAACTCGGACAAAGGAGTAGGGCTGTCTGTAGTAGCGGCGATGGGACCAGATCCGGTAGTACAGCAGATGGTTAGAAGCTAGTGATCATGTTTTTGCACAGGGCAGCGGAGTAGTTTTTGGAGAGGCGGACTCGGAGGACAGAGCGAACGGAAGATTAAAGACGGTAGTATGTATGTGTAGTGGACCAGGGATAGGCGTCGGACCGGAATGAGATCAGATCACGGCGGTTACAAATTGGCTTCTGACGATGGACAATGGATGATGCAGTGAAGGATGCTGCGCCCGCGTGCTTTTGTGGAGGGGGACTGTAAATATCTACGGGCTGTGCCTGGGCTAAGCTCTGATGGGTAGGGCACGAGGAGGGAGGGGAGGGGAGGGGGGGGGTTAGAGTAGTAGACAAAGGGTAGTAGCGTGTGTGAGGGGACGAGATGAAGGTGAGATGCAGAGCTGCAGGTCCGAGTCGGGCTGTCCTTGACATTGGGGGAGATAGGACTGGGATGGAAGGACAAGGCTCGCCAATGGCGATGGGACAACTGAGCCCATGAGAGGGAGGACGATCGAGCAGGGCTTTTTGGCAAACGATTTGAGTCCACGGGCATGGACATGGACTCCATGGAGGCGTGCAACCGAACGGTTCCAGTAGCCGCAGAGGACGAGGAGGCATCCGAGCACCAAATTTGGGTAGAACAGCCCCTGTAAGCCTGCGAGCGCCGGGGCTCTCTCGCTGAGGCGGCGGTGCCAACGCCAGGCGGCGGACCGTTCCCGCATCAGACCAGATGTCGAGGCACTCGAGGGCACAACGCGCGCTTGTGCAGATGAGAGAGATGAGCGGGCGGGCAGCGCGGGCACAGGGTGGGCGGGTGGTGTGGGTGGACAGCGAGTGCGTGTGTGTGTGTGCAGCGGGAGATGCATCGTCACGGCCAAAATTAGGTTAATAGAGAGACTAGCCATGGCCGGCGCTCAGCCTTCCTGCACATGTACGATAGACACGCCAGGCATGCCGCTTACCGCCGAAGGATCACAACGTGGACGGCCAGCGAGGGTGAGGGGATGGTGGATGGTGGATGGTGAATGGCGAATGGTGAATGGCGAATGGTGAGGGCGTGACGTCGAATCGCGGTCGCAATGCCCTCTCACGCCTCTCCTCACATTGCTTTCTCGAGCCGGCGAGAATATGCCGCTGCCCCTGCATGTCCCAGGAAACCCGAGTCGACAGCACGACGATCCAGGAGCCATTGCACTGGCGGGCGGGTGATTAGGAATTACATAGGAGATGGCCTGTGAACCCTGGCGAACGGCGATAACGTGCAGAGCTATGCGACAAGACAACCGCGCTGAAACGAGGATTGGGCAGCTTGATTCGACCATGGCGGAAAACCCACAAAGTCATCCATCTCATCAGCGAGGGGCTCCGCAGGCGTAAGCATCGGGGAGCATTCACTCCGGACGACCTTGTTGAATACACACACGCACCCACACACACGCACACACACAAACCCGCACACCCACCCGCACCACGCACACACCCACCGCGGCTATTAATGGTCGTCTTCACGCCGCCAAGGGCATCAAATCTCCACACGGACAACCTTCACGGCCAGCATAGGCCGCGAGGCTGCTTGTGTAGGGAGGCCTGAGCCTGTTAGTTAGCGTAGCCGGCTTGGGAACACGTCAATCAAGCTCCCGCTAGAGGCAGCCTAGCCCGTTGCCTTGCTGCACACATGCACCCCTGGCATGTATGTGTGTACTATGTATATGTGTGTGTGTGTGTGTGTGTGTGTGTATGTACAGTAGATACGGACTATGTGTGTTATGTATGTACAGTAGATACAGACTACGTGTGTTGTGTACATACGGACGGTAGACGACATCGCGACCGACTACCGGACTTGTCAGCATGCGCCGTTGCCGTCCAGGTCGCGTCAAAGCATACACGGTAGATGTCTACTCCAACGATGGGCACGTCACTGTCGCCGCAACCGCATTCACCGGTTTTAAGGGCTCGAGCGCCGTGTGTGTGTGTGTGCGTGTGTGTGTGTGCGTGTGTGTGTGTGCGTGTGCGTGTGTGCGTGTTGCAGGCCAGAAGCAGCGGGAGGAGCGCAAGCAGCTCGGACGAATGCAGCAAGGCGTGCACGTGATGCAGCCCCAGTGCTCGCATTACTTTCCGATCCACGTTGCTGTGTGTGTGCAAGTGTGTGTGCAAGTGTGTCCAAGTGTGTCCAAGTGGCCGGCAGCTGTCGTCTCAAGGTCTCTCTCCCAGACGGCCGGGTACCCAAGCATCGATCTTCTATCGGTCCTGTTTTTCCGCAACCGAAATGGCGGGCTTTTTGGCACCATTGACCCGAGTGCAAGTTGCGCTATGTACGTGTTGTGTGGTGTAGGCGCCAATGGGAATTCGCACAGTCTGCCGCTAAGGGGGAGCGATCGCATGCAAAGACCTGCCAGTTGATCCTGATGACACGACGCCGGGGTTCGACGTTTCCCTCCAAGCTGCAACAAGGGCTGACGCTGTGTGAGAACCCAAACCACAGCGCGGGCAAGGTGATGGCGAGCATGTCTGACGGCCCTGACCCAGCCCAGCGCTTGCTTGCTTGCACTTGCACTCCATAGACACGGGCATCAAGAGTTTGGACCTCGTCGGTTAGAAGCAAAAGGGCGCTCCAGGTGCATAAGTGAGACAACACGCTCAGCACCTTGTTGATCCAATCAATCTGACGCTTTCGGAATCCTTCCAACGCCGGCACGTAAAAAGTGGCCAAGATGATGCCCTCCGCCGACCGTTTGGGCAAGTCTGATGATGATGGCCAATTCGAGCCATGACCTTGATTGATGTTTGCAACCAACATGGAAACACAAAAGGCACACCGTGTCTACCGAGTAGACGTAGACACGATAAACATGGAACAAAGACTACAATACTCCGTACAGGCCCGGCATAAGTAGCCCTTGGGTTCATCAGTCCCCCCGCCGCGGCATTATTACGTGATGGCCAACAATGTGTGCTGGCAGACGTGGGTGTGGACGTATCAATTGTATGTATTGTTGTACGGAGTATCCGTAGACATCTGCAATATTACTCCGTAGTTGGTGTGGGGAGGAGTCACGGTTCACGTCTTCTTCCACCCGAGCAGCCCTGGTCCTTGCAACACTGGACGGGGGAGAGCATGCATAGCATCTATACACTAGCCATCTCATCTACTCTGTATGTATGGATTGTACGGAGTATGGTGGAGTCATGCGGGAGTCCCTCTCGACGACTACACAACACATGTGTTTTTTTTTCTCTTCATCCTCAGCTCTCTGTTCTAGCCAGCGTCCAGCAAAGGAGTGGTCCGATGTTCGGCAGCGACAGCCGTGCCGTGCCGTGCCGATGCGGCTCAATACACGCGCTTCTTTCTACACCAGATATGTACTAGCTATGTGTATACAGTAGCACGTTAGCCACAAACAAGACGAACATGGGAACAAAGACAACATCTATTGCTATTTCTGTCGTTGCAAATACAATTTCATTCGTGCGCTGGCGGGGACCGAGAGTCATGAGCGTCGGTCTTGACCCAGCCCTACGTCGACCGCACATTAAGATAGATAGATACCTTACGGAGTATTACATAGCAACTAGCACCCACGCACCATAGCTCCTGCCTTTTACATACGCGAGCCTGATGACATCATCACCTGTCGCTGCCATCCATCGTCGCTGAGGCCTCAAGACTCATTCTTCTCACCTTCTCTCCCTCTCACCTTCTCACCCTCTCACCTTCTCACCCTCTCCCGCCTCGCCGACGATAAATCAACAACATGAAACCTTGATTTCTCCCAAGCGCCGACCCTCAGCCTCACCGCCTACATCCTCTTCACGGCTTGCTGGTTGGCGATGGGTGTGCGCTCACTAGTACCGACTAAGGCGTCGCCAAGGCTGTCCCGCACTCTATTCATAGCCGTTACCAATCACCCTGCCCTGTGCATGAGGCTGAGAAGGCTGACAGCTCGAGCAACAATTCCTCCCTCCCTCCCTCCCAAGTCCGCCTTGCCCAAAATGGCGTCACATGTCGCTCGTCAATCGACCCTGTCACGCTTGTGGGGTGCAGTTCGTGGTCTCGACTCCGTTGGGTGTGACGCCGAACGCGACACCAAGAAATAGGCAACGAGGCAATCGACTTTGTGGAATCCTTGGTCATCGCCTCGAGATTGCCAATCGTTCATCACATGTCAGTCTAACCTGCTGTTATCACCTACTACACTACTCCGTACAATTATAGCAATAACTGCCTACAATCTCCGCCCATCTCTAGTGCATTCCGCTCCATGGTGCAACCGTGTCGCCGAAAATAACCACCTTCGCCCATCACCATCATGTCAATATTTGACCTCCTCGTCACCTTTCCCCACGTTATGCGCTCTTAGCGCCCGCATCCAAATGAGGCTGCCTCTCATCTCACCTGATGTTATTATTTATCCTACATCATATCTATCATCTCAGCACCTTGTTTTGCCCATGTACCACGGACGACTGCACATCTCAGCTCTCCTGTACCCCCTTACAACGTACACATGCAGGCGACCAATACGGTTTATTTCTCGCGAATACGCCATTATTCCGAGATAGTTTAAATGATGCGAGGCCATAGTACCTGCTGCCGCGACGCTACTGCTGTGTCAAACTGGCAACACAAATATCCCACCTTGTCACTACATCCCCAACATCTCACCCTGCGTGTCTGCGTGCCTGCTGTGTTATTTGCCACCATGGCAGTAAGCTGCAGCGGCTTTGTTTCTCGGTGCGACAACCCACAAGCACAGCCTGTTGTAACTACGCGCCCACTATAACATAGTACCCGCGAAAGTCCCCGGCCCGCATGGTGACGGCTGTCAAGAGTCGTCCTAAAGCAACACCGGAGAGTATTGCGCTGCTTCATATGCCCCTGCATTAGATGCAGAAAACGTTCGTTTCGGAGTTGCAGGTTGGTCGCACGGTTGCGCGCTTAATCCTTTGAACCCCGACGCACGTGACCATCCCCTATCGTTGTGCTGACCTCAACCGCAGTCTCAGGCCGAGACAATCTGAAGCAACCAGCAAAACTCATAGCGGTGCCAGAATCCGTCTCCCACAAAATATGACGTGGTCGATTTTTCCCAGTACAACCTGTGACTCTCCAGATGGCGCAGGTCATGTGATATTCCCTTTCACTCTGTGCTTATATCATCACTTTAGATGCACCGGCCTCACAATGCGCGTAAACATCACGGCCACTGCGATGGCACATTCGTACCAAGTGTACCAAGTGTGGCGCACTGCATCTCTTTTCACATGGCCCCCTCGCCTACTCATCAATTGCCAACTGCTCAGCATGCGCCCCGCAGCGCCCGAGGGAAAGGTACGCCTTGCAGATTTCGAGCAGGACACGGCAACAATGCATATTGGCTGAGCGGGAGATCTTCCCCTCCATGGAATGCGGAAGGCCTTTTTGTGGCGAGGTCGTGGCGCATTCTTCCAGCCATTGCTGGGGAAAATGCTTTTCTAGACGATGAAGACATCAGGCCAAATGACTCGTTTCTGTATGAGCCTTTCTTCAAACAATATGGATGGCCTCGAGAAGTTGTGTGATATCTACCCATGTTCCTGCACTTATCATCACTGACAAGATCACACCATAGCTTAGCTAACCCCTCCAGTATGTAAGAACCTTTCCTATTGTTCCAACCAAGCATTGCACTAGAACTGTCAAATTACTCATCTGCTCCAAAGCATTGCACTAGTTAGAACTGTCAAATTACTCATCTCCTGCCATAACCGTGTTGCTATCTCACATGTCAATATCACTCCCATATCCAATGCGTCGGTACCGACAAAGTACTGTTGCATGTTTATCTCATATATCTACTGCGTAAGACATGCTCAAAATTGAAAGTAGTCTCGAGTGCGCACGACACGTGCTGCTACCCATATTTCCAACATATGAATCCTGCCCCCACAAGCCTTTTCCCACTTCACCCCCTCCATCCCAAGCCACCAATACACCACAAACCACACATTCCACACCCCACACGACTCAAAAGCCGCAACCTTCTTCCTTCCAGCCACAGCTGTTCCCCAAACATCTGACAAGACAAGACGCCTCTTTCCACAAGAAGCGAGTGCGCAAAACATGGGGGCTGAAAACCACTCCCGCTTTCCTTTTGCTTTTGCGAACTAGGGCTAGATTCGACTCGGTGTAATTCCAACATTAGGATCTCGTTTCGAGCGTAGATGCGGAATGGTTTGTCCGGCCGTGGTGTGGGATGACTTGGCCCGTATTTAAGTAGTTGAAGAGTGCCCGGTTTTGGGAGACATGGCTGGGTTGATGGAATTGTGAAGAGGTGGGCTCATGTGGGGGAGGCATTCCATGGGTTGATACGGATTGGAGAAGAGGAAGAGGATGAAGAGGAGAATGAAGAGAGAGTTGGTTGCTGAATGCGGTCACCCTTTGGACGAAGCTTTACGTTGAAGAGATCATATTATACCGGCAGAGTATGATGGGACGGAAAAGGAGGCATTGGATTCTTGGGCAAGAATCTGCTTGGAGAGATATTATGGCTACGGAAAAGAAGGAAATATACGGGGGAAATCAACTCTATCGTCCATTGTCCGTCATCGTCGTCTCGTAGAACCATCGATCGCACCTGATACCAGCTACAACTACATTCTACCAACCACGTATCGAGAGCAAACCTCATACCTACCCACCTACCACCTCCATCACCCTTTCAAAAACCATTAGCGCATCTTCTCGACTCCATTGCTTGAACACGAAATGACAACGTCAAATCCCCACCGTATACCCAACAATCCAACCACTACACACATAGGACATAAACTTCCCCATGTCAGCTTCGAGATACCATCGTTCAACCCTAAGACCTCGATACTTTCAAGTGCTCCACGAGAAGCTGCAGATCGAGCAATATGAGCATACTACGCGTAACCAAACGCCTGACGTCGAGTTCACGAATTTGAACAAGCGGATACGCGCTGGACAAAGAGACGGCGTTACAAAACTCAGCACACTAGGACGATGCAAAGGAGACTTAGTTTCCTATCCCCATCTCAGATATCACGGCCCCATACCCGACATCAATTCCCATCTACACCACGGAATACAACCTCACGTATTCCCACCGCACAAGCGCACAGCTCTCTCTACCAAATAGATAACGCACGATAACGACTACCACCACCACCACCACCACCACCACCACCGTCCTTCCCGCAGATCTCAACACCAACCTATCAGTCATTCCCATGACACAGGGAAACCAACCCCACAATACATTGAAACATCAAGATGATCAAGTCTCCAACCTCGTAAACACACTCACGTCATGACATGGACGCAACAACATACAAACTAAACCACATGATCCCACAATAACACCTTCTAGATGTCCAAACACACACATACACACACCCTCTCTCTCCCCCTCTCTCTCCCTCTTACGAAACCCCCAACATCACAACTCACAATAAACAAACCCGTAATACAAACAAGAATCCAAACGTTTTCAACGGGTGGTTTCAAAGGATTAGCGCAGGATGGAATGGGATGGGATGGGAGGGGGAATGTTGTGGGCTGTGGGGGGTAGGAAATGGTGATCAACACGTATTATTCTCGAATTACATGTCAACATATCTACAAGGATGGTGGAGAGGAAAGGAGGAAGGGAAGAAGGGGAGAATAGGAAGAGGAAGAGTAAGATTCTTTTATTCCATCCTTCATTCCGTCTTTCCATCTTTCCTTCTCCCCCCGCCATCACACCACAACAACAGAACCAGAACATTACCACCCCACCTCTAAACAACCAGCAAAAAACCCAACTACTTTAGCCAAACGAAGCCCCAAAAAGAAAAACTAGAAAGAAAAGAAGAAAAGGGAAGTAGGAAAAAAAAAAAAAAAAAAAAAAAAAAAAAAGGGGGAAAAAAGAAGAAAAGAGAAGATTCCACAAGTATCCAAAACAAACACCCCAATAACCCAAACTAAGATGCCTTCCACGACAAAGAATTAGTTACTCCATGCCGAATAGTAAGAATTCCGACTACTCCTCACAGAACAATTGCAAACACAAACACCAACACCATCACCCACTCCCTCCAATTCCCCTTTCCCATCCCGCGACGCCATCGCTGCAGAGGTCCTCCTCCTCCGCCTCGTCGTCGTCGTCGTCGTCATTGTTGTCGTCGGCAGCGGCGGAGATTGTGCGTTTCTCTCGCAAAAGCTAGCATCGTCTTCATTATCATTATCATATATCCACGCATTCTCCGGTCGCGCATCGCCAGAGTTGGAATCAGCGTTGTACCAAGCAAAAGCGGGATGAGCAAGGATATCTGGCGCGGGGGAGGAGGATTGAAGACGAGGGGATGGAAGGTCGGGATATTGACTGGTGGGTTGTTGTGTTGTAGATATATGGAGGCGTTTCTTGGAGGATTTCTTGGATGATTTCGTTTTTGTTTTCATTTTCATTTTCATTTTCGTTGTCGCTGTCGCTGTCGTTGTCGTTGTCGTAGTGTTCGTCGTCTTCACCATGTCGCGTAGGGGAGGTTCGTCGAACATTTCCTTGAATCTACAGCCCGTGTCCGGCCACCTGCTGACAGTGATTGGTGTCTTGGCCGCGGCGGCGGTGTCATTATCGTTCACGTCATGAATGTCATGATTCATATTGTCGTTGGATGTTTTGGTTGGCATGATGGGTAAGGAGTAGCTCTTCCTATGCATGGCAAAGGTTGAGCGTTGTGGTGTTCTATCCCCATTCTGTTCGTGAGGATCCTCGGAGCTCTGTTTGCGCATCGTGAGTAGCGGGGACGAAGGTTGAGCGTCCCGGGATATCCGTCTTTTACCTTCCAACACTGCTTCTCGTATCTGCTCCATAGATGACGCTGGGAGTGGTGTTTTGGGAGTCTCTTCGCACACTGGTTGCTTGCCTCTCGTGGTTGTGTTGATTGGAAAAGATCTGGGCGACGATTTGCCGTCGGATATACAGGAGGGAGACGGCGGTAGGGGTGTATCGAGAGATCGTAAGAAAGCAACTTGTAGGTCTTCTCTTGTTGGGCCAGATAGTGTTCTCTTGTGTTTGTTGTCCGGAGGTGTTGCCGTTGAGTCTAGTGGTGGAGAGACATGTTGTCGTCTGCTGACGATCGAGAATGTGTGGCCAGATTCGAGGAGATCTTGGAGAGACGTTTTCTTCAAGTGTCGTTCATTGAATGTATGACTGACCTGCGAGATGCCTTGGTGCGTTTCCAGCAGAGGGTGAGAAGGGTGCAGAGTGGGGTGTTTGTCAATAATATCGTTATTCGTTAGTCTAGGGGAAGCTCGATGCTCTCCGTCAATCTCTGGAGCCTCGGCAATAGAAGGGGAAACAGATGGTTTGTAGTGGGGAACGGATGCGGTACTCGGTTCTAGCAGAGGAAGCCATCGCGTGTCTCCACCGTTACAGGCGAAGTGTGAGTCGCTCGTAGTACGACAGACAGGAGAGGCAGAACGCCTCAAAGCTTTTCTTCGAACTAGCAGGCCGCCCTTGTCGTTCATTTTGCGATTTACAACGCCATTGAGCCCTTCAGTATCCTCCAGCCCCTAATCTACGAATAAGTCAATCCACTCGATGTTTCGTGAAACGGGAGATGATACCTTGTACGAAGATCTCTGCACATATTGGGATCGTGTAGAGGGGTTAAGTTCTGTCGATACAGGACACTGGACACGTTTATGTTTTGCGCGCTGTTCAGGCAAAGTGTCACCTGGGCTCTGAATGAGAGAATGCTCAGATGCCTTCTCCAGAATTTTGGATAGCCTCGGGTTACACCAGCTATCTCTTATGATGAATGAATTATTTCGAGAGGAGTCGGGTATTAGAATTGGAATTTCTCTAGTATCATGTGGTGTTGGTCCTATTGTAATAGCCTGATCGGGTACTTCTGTTCGATTTGGCTCGATTAAACATGTCCTAGAGGGTGCTGATTTTCTACGCTGTATCGAAATTCTTCGTCTAGTTATGTATGCCTGGTGGCGAGAATTGATTTGTGTCAGTGCTGGGTTTAAAGTCGACAACGGGCTGACAGCTCTAGACATGTACCCATAAGGTGGTGATTGGCTGTTGAGCGCAGCATCGGATGATGACGCGCTCGTTGAGACAGCAGATACAATCTTCTCATCGAAAAATGCGGCCGGAGTGGAGTGTGTCATCGAAAAACGGTGACTTGGTACGGCAATAGATGTTCGGGGTCCAGATGTACGTAGTCCATCCTTTGAACGACGTCGACCAAGACGATGTTCAAATGCCGATTCTGAGATAACTCTTGCTTTAGGAGTGACGGGAGTATCGCGAGAAGCATCGTTCATTATGGTCTTTTTACCAGTGCATTTCTTCATGGAGCTAATAGTTCTCTTTAAAGGCCGACTGCGACGCAAGGCAGGCTTCCGGCTCGATGTTTGCAACGGACTCAATCCAGATGGTAGTACAGTTGCTGGATTCTTCTTTACTAGTTTTTTTCGTTTTTGCTCCTTGAGAGAAAGTAGTCAGACATATAAGAGCATGAGAATTCTCCGTGTCAAGCAAGCGAATGAAGTTGAGGAAGCAAGTGGACTTACAGAGGCCTCCGCATCCGGCTGTCGTTGCTTCCACCAGATTCTTCTCTGGCTACAATGTCCCGAATTAGGCTCAGGATCATCAATCCGTCTACACGTAGATGATTCGGCATTGTCGACATGTACAGGCGTCTTTTTCGACCGGGACGGCTGGGTTCTCCCTTCAGCAGCCTGTTGTCTCTCCGCGACTGGAAAGAGGTCTGATGCGGCCTTCTTCAACGTTTTTCGCAGTCCCATTTCCGCGAGATCGATTTGTCAAGCATGTGGCTCTGTTGTGCATACCGCATAGGGAGGATGTCTGATGTCGTTGAAGTGGTAACGGTGAAGGTTCTTCGCTGGATTCCCCAATCATCGAAATTCAGAGTTGAACCACGGCCTCGACACATCTGGACACGTAACATGATGGCCTCGATGCTACATGTCCGACCACCAGACTCTCTGCGTTGTGCTATGCTTCGAATTCTCGAAGGGATCATTGGCGACCAGATGTGTGTAGGTGCGTCTAGCTGCACCAGAGCCATGGTTTCAACTCGGTTATTTGGATGCTAAGGGTTATTCGAATTCAATTGAATCACAACCGCTGCAGCATGAGAAGGTTGCAGCGCAGTCATGTCCCTCAGTATGAAATGAAGTTTCGAGTCGGTTTCGAGTCTATGCTGTGATCCGATTTGATGTTGGGGGAAATCAATAGACGTCATAGCTGAGGAATATGAGAAGTACATCGTGACTGCACTTGTAACGTTGAGTCTGTATATAGACACACAAGCACGCCTGATACATTCCGCTATGATGTTTCAGATCCTATTACCTCTTGTTATCATGGGAATGTGTAAGGCACCTTTATCAACACATCTGATGAAGCACAGACACACGTGAAAACTCCACGGCGCACGGTGATGAAGAAAGTTCATGATGTCATTGTTCAAGCGTCTATCAAGGCAAGGTGGAAAGAATGCTGCCAAAACACAGTTATAAGCCCAACGAAGATTCCTATATCGGTAATTTTGTAGTGCATTTCTGAAGCAGATGGCGGGCAGTGTCTCGTGTCATCCTACATCCACCAGCCGGCCAAAGAAAAAGCCCGCTAATCCCCGGTCTCCATATGTTTGAGCAGCCTACTTCTTCTTCGGAAACTTGGGCTGCCCAATCTTGTCCCCTCTCAGGACGACATTGAGCACCCTCTCCATGTTCCCCAGCAACTTCTGGTCTGGCGTCGCAGTTCCACGCTCGAAATCCGCGATGATGGTCGGTGTAGAATTGCACTTGGTAGCAAGATCCTTCTGTGTCATGGTAGTGCCCTTGTCGTTCTTGGCTTCGGATCGTGCTTTGGAGATGGCTTGGCCAACGACAGTGCCTATCGTCTTGGGCTTGATGATGTCGTCGGAGCGGTCGACCTTGGTAAGACGCTGGCCTTCAGAGGAGGCGCCCTGCATGTGCTTGTTAGAACAGGCCCACCAGCGACCAGGGGCGTTGCATGTGGGTGGGGACATGGAGATGACTAACAGCATTGCTCGTCCCGAACTTCTTCTCCGTAGCGACGATACCTCCGCTTCGCTGAGCGGCATTCAACGCGCTCTTACCCTTGACAACCGTCTCGCGCGGCCCAGCAGCACCACCGCGAGTGCGAGCTCCAATCTTGGTAACGGAGTTCCAGTCGTCGCTCATTGTGCGTGCTGTGTCTATGTTCTCTTCTTAAGTTTACGTGGCCGCGTGCTGTCGGGCTGAAGTCGGAGGCGGGGTGTGAGGCTTTTTATGTGAGGGCGGTCGGTGCTGTGTTGGCAGGGCGTTTTGTGTATTCAATGCGTGGGAGTGATGCTTGTGTGAAGAGAAGAACAGAAGATGCGGGTTTATATGGGGCCGACGCAGCGTTGAGTAAGTAAGGCGAAGGCGTGGCTGTGATCTATGTGATGTGGTGAGTCTGGCTAGCGTGTCCCGCGCTAAACCGCTTCCGACCACGTTCTCGAAGCATCTCTCACTGAGCCCTTGCGCCGCCCTTTTCGACCCTAACACAGCCTCGAGTCGCAAAACTACTTCTGGGGCATTCAGATCCCAAAATCGACAAATAGAACTGACTCAAAGGTGGGGGTATCTTTAGGTAGAAACAGTATCATTACTTTATTGAACAATCTCTTAGTTGGACTAGGTACACGATCCGGTACAACGTTCAATCTCCTGTGAGCCGAACACAACAAACATTCACGATACAATCTACGAAGTAATCATTCGTTAAGCTAGGCTAGGGCAATCTAAAAAGGTTCTACGAGAAGATCTGCCAATCCCCAGGACGATTGGCTCTTTCTGCACGCCACAGTCATACTCCAGGCCAGTCATTATCTGTCGTTACCTGTCATTACCACGCCCGTCACCAAATGCAAATTCTAATCAGCATCTAATGCTCTTCTAAAGTCGATACAATAATCGTTGCGAAACTATTCACATTCCGAGATCCGCCATAGCCTGCTCAAATTGATCCCACGTGGTGAGGGCTCCCAGAGCACGTGCTTGATGGGCGCTAAGGAGCGTAAGACCGTAGATGTAACTTGCATTGACCCAACCAAACCTGTCAAATGTTAGCCTTTGAATGAACTGAAGAGGTAGACATACTCACCCTTCACGAGGAACACCTTTGAAGTCGCTGCCCTGGTTTCCATACTCGGCAGCAACCTTGTGAGGGTCGATCGGTCGCGTGACGTCGTATTTCTCAACAACAACACCGTTGAAGTCGACAAAAGCCTTGGTGACCATCGAGAGCCAGCGGTACGCTATGCGCTGGGCCTCGGCGTCGAAACCATATCGTTGAAAGCCAACCCAAGCAAGGATCTGCTGTGGTGCCCATCCGAAAGGATAGTCCCATTGTCGGTTAGGTCGATCGATGCGGATTTCTCCACGAGACTTTTCGGTGCCGGAGACTAGGCCGCCAAACACTTCGAATTTAGGCAGAGCTTGTGTGATGAGAACATTCGCCTGACGAGGAGTAGCGAGCCCAGACCACATGGGCCAGAAGGTGGTTGCGCTCTCATAACCAGTACGTTCCTTCGTCTTCGTGTTGTAGTCAAAGTACATGCCGGCATCTTCATCCCAGAGGTGCTTGTCGACGGCTACACGGCGTTTCCGCGCACGACGCTCCCAAATTGCCGAAGTCTCCACCTGGCCAGCCTGCATACCGGCACCGCAGAAATCCTCGGGCACCTCTAATTTGTTGCCGAAATAGTTCCGAATACAGCGTCCAATGTCGACCTCGTACTTGTAGAGCAGCGAGTTGATGTCAACGACGGCAAGATCGGCGGCAACACCTTCTAGACGATACGAGGTATCGTGACCAGACTCTCGCACGGCTCGGTCGTGAAGGAAATACTCGTCGAGCTTGGGTTCTTTGACTTCTCCATAGTTGTATGCATGCACAAACTCCTCAAACGTCATGTTGCGTTTCTTGTAATAGGGCTCCAGAACATGTTGGAAATGGGTGGCTTCCGTTTCTGGGGGTACGCCCAAACCGCCGGGCCGATAGCGAGAAAGGCCAGTCTCTTCGTCCAATCGAGGAGCGGCCATCCACACAGTGTAATATTCTTTGATAGCGGCGAGTATTGCTTCTCGTAGGAAATCAAGGGCGCCAGGTTCATATTTGATGCGCTCGTAGACTCGCAAAGCCATGTCGGTAAGAAATGGAGGCTGCGAGCGGCAGAGGTAGTATGTCCGGTTGGCATTGAGGATCTTGCCATAGTGCTTGATGCAGAAGCAGAAGTGTGTTACCATGGCCTTGACAAGGTCGACGCGGTCGTTGATCAACAAGCCGAGAGACTCCATGTAGCTGTCCCAGCCGTAGAGCTCATTGAACCGACCACCGGGCACCACAAACGGGAGACCCCGCAAGTCTTTCTCGCCATTGTCCTTGGTGTATTCCTCCATAGCAATGGCAAGCAGACCGGGTTTCTCGTTGAGGTCGCGGACATATTCCGGGTTTCCGCAGTCCTTGTCCAGCCATTGAACGTCGAGGCGCATGTCCGAATGCTCATTGGCGACACGGGTGTAGTAGGCATGTTGCTCAGGAGCCCCTCGAGGGACGTAGATTCGTGGGCGTTTATCCGCAGTCCAGTCCTTTGGATCTTTGCCGACCTTCTCAATATTTGAACCATCAATGCGGCGTGTCAGACCGTCCCAGAAAGAATATGTGATGAGGCGTGAGAGGCGATTGACGGGATTCTCGTTGAGACGGGCTTCGTCGAGCACGATGGTCTTGCGACCGTAGTCTTGAGCTAGCGTGAGCTCCTGGAGGAGGTTCGAGAGCATGTACGTGCCGCGTACGTCAAACTTGTTATGGGCATTTGATGCGAGAGTGCCGAGCGACAACACCTTTGGTCCTTTGTCGTCGATAGTGATTTGATAGTTCTCGTCCGTATCCTCCCGGGAGAGAAGCGCCTTCAATGTAGGCTCGACCTGGACGAGGAAGCGGCGCGGCTGCATCGAAATTTCATCTGCATACTTGTGAGTGAGTCCGTCCATGTACATGAACTTAGTACAGCTACATACCGTGACTAATGCGCCGGTACTGCAGGCTCTTGTCGACTTTGTGAGCGTTGCGACCGCCATTGATGTTGTGATCTACAGCAACCGAATATGTCCTAGCCCTGAAGTGGTTGCGATCGTGGTTGTCGCCGTAGTATATGTGAGGTGCAGCGTACGGGTCAAGCACGGTGGAGGCACGTCGAGGCTTTGAAAATTGCGAGGTCATGCTCCGGGGGACGGGTCAAGGCGAGTTGAGGGTAGAATGCGTAGAGGGGGTGCGAGAAATTTACGGCTCGAAGATGAAGAGATTACAGCTATATGTAGATGATTAGCTACTTTGACGGGTACCAGTTCAGGTAGTTTACAAGTACCGGTACCAGGGCCGTATGTAGCGGGGGTGGGGCACTCTTTGAAGTTGTCGAGGACAGTGAATGAGTCGTCCAAAGGTCACACGACAAATGACGCGGGTAGAGCAGTAGGGCAGACAGCCTACAAAGGAGTGGCGCAGTTGCGAAGGATGTAGAGGAATAGGCGAGATGAGGATACAAGAGACAATGTTGAAGGCTACTCCGTACAGAAATAGGCGTTGATGCGGCAGAGGAACTGGAATGCACTGTGCGTGCGCCGAGGGGACCCGATGCTTCTATGTAAAGCCATACGTTCAACGGCATCGGTATCGGCAGCGTCCACTATGCATGTAGTATGTATTGTATGGTAGGGTGGGTCATCGCGATGCAGGTCTGGCGAGACGGGAGGAAGCGGTGAGGAATGCAGGCACAGGTACGGAGTATCTAGGCACGAACGAACGAACGAATGAACGAACGAACCAACTACAGAGTGGAAACACTGATCTCAGGGTCCATTACTCCATATGTTGTTATATTGTATATTGTATAGTTACGTAGGATATGTGGATATGTGGATATGTACGTACGACCTCCTCTCTCCCTTGACCATCGGCCCGAGCTGTCTAGCAAATCTCCATCGATAGCAGTAGTAGACACAACATGCATAAGACAATGGCGTCACTGAGGACCCTTCAGACCCCTCTAGCTCTTCTGCCCGCGTCCGACACCTTTCATCGTCACCCTGCCAACGTCAATTGCTGTTGCCGCACTGTGGTCTCATCTACTCCGTACACCCCTGTAGCTTCCTTTTCCGTGACTGGCCCGCTTGTGCGTAGCTGGCAGATGGTTCTGACGTCAGCCTACAGCTTCCGTTTGGGGAGTTCTGGCAGTCATGCACCCCACGACTTTCGCCACCGCCCCGCTCCCACTTTCCTTATCCGACGGACACGGCAGCCACGCATCATCACATGACACGTATCATACACGACGGGACGGCTGCTCTCATCAAGTCCGACATTAAATTGGTAGAAGCCCGAATGCCCACGACGTGTGCGTGGTAGAGAACGCCTCAAAATGCTGCTGGCGCGCTGAAAATGCAGACTCGCTAATGTACCATATTAGAAGCTGATCATGAGCCAGAGAGGTCACAAAGGCTTCGTTTTCAGCTTCTCTATCGTGTTTCGTCTCCTCATCTTCAACTTCCTCCGGTTTCGAGGGCCACTGTGATCCTTTCGGTCTTTTCTCGACTCTAAGAACCGCGAGACTGAGAGCGTATCTGACGATGGCCTGGGCGTTCCGGGGCATATATCTTGTGTCTCGTTCATCTCGACGTTGGCGTTGATTTCCGAGGCGATCTTTGCAGCATCCAGGCTTTCCCAGAAGTCTCCGAGAGCAACTGCTGAGTCGTTGCTCGCATTTCTTGTTAGCCATAGCGATACTTCCTGGGTTGGGCTGGAGGCGATGAATCGATCCATGGGCGTGCTTAATGATGCGAAGGAGCCCGAGTAGAGTTTCAATGCGTCCAAGGAGGCCTCTCGACGGGCTGCCAGGTTGGTATCCTGCGGCGAGAAGTCTGTGTCGGAGAGGCTGCTAATGTCGACAGTCAATGGCCGATTTGTGTCGTGCTTAGTCGTCTGTCCAACGTCTTCCCTCACTTCTGATAATCCAGCCGTGTGTACCCGAAGGTTTCTCCTTGAAAGCGCATTCGTACGCCAACTGTGGGATGCCATGGCTTCCAAACAACACTACGCGAGTTATCAGCTATGATTTCATCAAAGACGATTATGCTCCCGAAGCCTACCTGTAGCGTGCTACCTGGATCGTGCTCAAGTTATCGAATTGAAGAAACTGAGTTAAAAGGTCAACTACCATCTGACAAAGTAATGGGAAGGCGAATGCATCTCAAACACAGCGGTTCCTCCTCAAGATATTTAATCGCCTCACGCTTTCATCCATCCCTGCCGACCCCTGCCGACCCCTGCCCATCTCCAGCAGCAATGTGCGCACCATCCCGCAAGCTTCCATCAGCCAAAGCGAACGCGAATCCCTCAATATTCCAAGCGATCCATTATCTTGCTACAAACCAAACGGCCCCGGCCACTATTCGCGGCACTCCCTCGTCAAGGATCCCCGGCAGCGTGCGTGATAATCAGCCACCGTCCGTGTGGAGGTCTCTCGAGCTCTGTGTCGGCCGTGCTTCGGCTTTCAGCAGAAAAAGGAAATCCTCACGCATCACGGCCTCGAAATAAGGTTCATAATTTGATTGCCATTCTATGCCCCGTGTTGACAACATGTGAGACTCTCCACAAGCTGCCTGAACGGTGTACTGACTCAATTTTCTTGCGATAAGACAACATGTGCTCCGTATGTTGCAGCGCCTTTGCACGTTTTCCACGCGTTTCGCCCGTTTCCTTTCAATGCCCTCCCTCCCGTCTTGGAGACATCCCGCCCGTTCTTGTCCTCCTGATAATCGGTACGAATCCGAAACTTTATTCGAAGTGCCTTGGCTTGTATTATTAAACCATCGATTCAAGTTATACCGCAACTCTCTCATCACTGTCATACGCGACCAAGGGACCACATGGACATACTATGCTAAAGCTTAGTACATGTTGCTTGCAGCTTCTTCACCAGGATCTGCTGCATTCGAAGGGACCGAGAACAGTTCCCTCCATCTGACTTTTTGAAATAAAAGAGGCGCAAGGTGGCGCAGTAGCGATCGTGGTCAATAGTGCGCAGCATCTATTTCCGCATTCAGACCCCTCATTCACAGGGGTCATTTATCCGGTCTTGGGTACGTATGTCACAGGTCAGGTTCCCCTCTCCATGGACCAGATATGAGTGATTCCTGCCTCTAGTCTGCATTTGACACCATGTCCGCGACTTGTGCCAACTGCGGTACAAGCATCTCTAGATATCGTGCCTCGCCATCATCACGAAGGAGCTGACCATCGCCTAACGACTCCTTCGCTGTGTTTCTTCAAACATTCACTCGTCATCTCAAACGCAAGCCGTGCTGTCATCTGCACTGTCCCGACAAAATGGTTGGTGGATCCTAGATCGCGTAAATTTACCATTGTGTCGGAAGCGGTTGATGGTGGATGTCGCTAATGCAATGCTTCCGCTACGTATATACCATAGTGCATACCGGTCGTAGTTCGACACGATCATTACCGAGCTCTACATATGTACCTAGCCCATCCTCGTATCTATCACAGTGGCTCGAACACTCCCTCGCCAGCCACACGACCAGTGCATATGAATAGTTAACGCTCAGACGAACTTCAATCGGACACATTCCTCTTTAATCAGGTGTATCACGGATGAGCTTGTTACCGAGCTCGGTCAGGAAACAATTAATCGATAATTTTTGGAATTGGTCTCTTTGCCGACTTCTGAACGGCTAATAAAGATTGGTGGGGCGAGCGTTTCTGTTTCGTTCTACGTATCGTGCCCTGTATGTCTACCCCGTGGGGATGGATAAGTGAATACGACAGCGAATCAGACGTCCCACACACCTAGCAATAACGGCCATGTTCCTCGTGTTAATAGTACAATCTGCTATTATATCCCAGTATGTACAGCCAGCCCCTACCCTTGATTTAATTATCCTGCCGCCTCCACGGTTCCCACCATCTCCTATATGTGTTCTCCGTATCATCGCAGCCACAGCCGTACTTGCACTCCAGCCCCATTCGACCCGATGCCTTGGCCTTGGAGAATCCTCCTTCACTTCCTCCAACACATCCAGAGGGGATCTAAAAACGATTCTATTCATCTCATCTAGCCATGCAAGATATCCTTGCACTAATGTCTAGCATACTTGCATCACCCATAGCCATGCGTGCCATGGTAATTGAACACAAACACACACCCCACCATGGCGTCACGGAAGCCTCACTCGCCGCTTCACACGTCAGGGTCCACCTCGCTCTCCCAGAATTCCCAACAACTCAGCTCCCTGCTTAGCTACATACGTGCATACTCCACCGACAAGTGCTCTCTCAGTATGTAAACACGGCATGACGGTCCCGACTTTTGTCCTCAAAGGATGCAAGACACTCCCGCTTCGTCGAGGCGCATCAGTGGCTTGGTCCATACTCGTCAAACTACCTACCTAGTGCCTATTCCGTGGTAGACACCATGATTCCTTCCCGCGGCCCGCTCTTTGGGTTACTAGTGCAGTCTACGCCGTATTATCTATTGCAGATGCGGGGATCGCGACGGGACGGAATGAGACGAACAGATGAGATGAGGTATTTTCAACCAACACTGACCGACAAGGAAGCTCCACCGCCTCGTAAATAGATTCGCAAGCCGCGGGTCAAAGACAAAACACCATCACATCACCTCCATCACATCACCTCCATATGCATCCGCACATCCGTAATTACCGTGAACGCAAGCCATCTACCGCTGCTAAACATAATCAAGACATACCATAGCATCCGAATCGTGAAATGAATGTCTCCACAAACATCCCTACTTAGGTATCCATTCAAATATACAACGAGTGTGATCTCGCCATGCGCAAAGAGTGAGGCGACGAGTCGCATCTTGTAATGGGGCTCGACGAAGCTGGCTTTGTATCTTATATAGGACTCGGCACTGCCGATCCGTATTCGTGATCACTCCAGCTGAAACGTCGGCACCTAGATTTAGACGTGGGCGGAGGATCGTCAGGGCGCAATGTGGAGTTGGTGTCGTGGAACGTCAGAGTAGCTGCCGTGGTCCTCCGTACTCAAGATACCATATGAAAACGAGCAATGGATCAGATATGCATGAGGTGAAACGTGAAGTACTGAGTTCACTTTATAACGTCATGGGTCTTGGGGATTTTCAACACCCGTCCCTAAGCTTGGTAGCCAATGGGATTAGGTAGTTGGGATTGGCTACATGGCTTGGGGGGTGCGTGGGAAGTAGCTAGCGCCTAGGGAGGTCTAGACGGGTGCAGTCCTGGCATTCGGAATGCTGGCCGTCGTAGCGCTTGCGTATGGCGTGCATGGCATGTTAGACAGAGTTTTCGCAATCGGAGTGCGAACTTTCGTTGGCGGAGACGTGCTGTGCGTAATTGTGGTGGTTTCTGGTTCAGTTGCACTTGGAGTGGTAGATTGGACGTTGAGGGCGGAGACAGGGAGTTAATTACGAAGTACGTACTGCAGACGCAGGTACGGAGTATAGGATATAAAATAAGACAAGCAAATCCCTCACACACACTCTCTCTCTTTCTCCCCTACCTAGGTATATACAGACCCCTATATGCAGATACATACTAGGTACTCACACCATTCATAACATGTACGGAGTACTCCGTACCACATAAATAGATAGCAAAACAACCACCAAACACGCACCCATCTCCCAACCCAACCAACAAAAACAAAAACAGAGTATCTCATTCCCAAACACCGGCCCCCTCCAACCCCATGAACGAAAAAGCCCAGCCCAGACCCCATTCCAATGCAATCCAATGCAATCCAGCCCAACCACCAAACCCAACACCAACACCACCCCAAACCCAACACCCCGCCAAGCCCCCGCAACCTTCCCAAAAAGGTAAATCAGATAACAAACCATCTACCCATCCATCACGCAGGTGAAAAGCCCGCCTCTCACCACAACATCCATCCATCTCCAGCCCAATCAGTCCACGCTTGGCATAAAAGGCCACCCATCCAACGTAACAACAATAAATAAAAACACGACTCACAACCATCCCGAAGCAATGAAGAAGACAATACCGGGATAAACAAACAAACAGACAAATAAACAAACAAATACCACAATTCCCAGATCAACTATATACTTAGGTACCTAATACCTATCTCATCAACCATACATGATACAATAAACGCAATCTATCCCTACTACTCTATACGGAGTACGGAGTATCTCCTCCATATCTGCACAGTAATAACTACTTACCCAAGTATAGATAGATACCCCTGCACCCCTGCACCATGTCCACAGCAGCCATGATCCAAATACTTCCCAAACAGGAAGATCAGATAAGATTGAGTTGCAAGCATAGATCGCAGAGGTGAAAATACTCACTGCTAGGACGGAAAGGGCAGTAGATGGATGAGTCAGCGGGTGGGAGGAGGTATATTTAGTAAAGAATGGCTAAATATAATTGATGCGTCAAGGTAGGGGCGTCATGGGAGATTTCATATCGAACAGGCTTTGTTTTAAGCTGCGCGAAATTGCGATTTGGGAGGACTGTCTTCTTTGAAGAGATGGGCTATAGGGTGTGCTATCGAGAGCTTCGTGTAGTAGGAATAAGTTCTACTACGGCCTTCAAACTTTTTGATGAAAGAGCTACTGTATCGTCTCAATGTGTCAAAGATAACGAGTCAGCGTGTTGACTCTTCTACTGCTATCGCTGATACATCTCATGTGTTGAATGATGTTCTAGTCGAGATAAATCAACCGCCACGCACGCCTCTCAATGCAGCAAGTAAGTTGTGGAATAAAAATGAAGAAACAGAAAGGCCATCTGGTTGAGGAGCCCATGACCGTACACAAACGCTCGAGTGTTGAATGTATCGCCTCCATATATTCCATTTTTTCTCTCGCTTCGTTCCCTTCCTGGAGTTTAGAACAGCCCATCAATCTCCCCCGTTGCCGTATCAACATCTACGTTCAGATACCCCGGCGCTGTAGGCAGACCCGGGATAGTTTGAATATCAGCCGCAAGCGCATAAAGATAACCAGCACCTGCAGCCATCCTCACATCTCTAATCGGCACCGTGAAGCCAGTCGGTGCGCCTTTGAGTGCCGGATCGTGAGACAACGAGTATTGTGTTTTCGCAACACAGATAGGTAGGTTGCCGAGACCCTGCTTGATGTACGTATCCACCTTCTTCTGGGCGAGCTCGGAGAACTCAACCTTCTCAGCCCCGTACATTTGCTTGCAGATGGACTCCAGATGCTCTTGTACACTGCCGTCGAGGTTGTAAAGGAGCTTGAAGTCGGGCCTGGGTTTCGCACTTGCGGCGATGATGCCCTTAGCGAGTTCAACAGCACCTTTACCGCCTTCGGCCCAGTTGTTAGCCGGGATGGCGTCCTCGGCGCCGGCAGCGAGGGCTTCCTCCTTGACGACATCAATCTCGGCTTGTGTGTCGGTCTCGAAGCGATTGATGGCTACAACGACAGGTACACCGTAGGACTTGGCGTTGGATATTTGTTTCTTGAGGTTGATGCAGCCTTGGCGGAGGAGATCAGTGTTCTCTACGCTAAAGTCCTTGGGTTCTGTATCCGGTGCTACACCGTGGGTTTTCAGGGCTCGGACCGTGGCAACGATAACTACAGCGTCTGGAACAAGGCCAGAGGATCGGCACTTGATGTTGAAGAAGCGTTCACCACCCATGGTAAAGTCAAAGCCGGCTTCTGTAACGACGTAGCCAGCCTTCTCGTCGGGGTCCTCATCAGGCTCTGTTCCCGCAAGCTTGAGGGCAAGCTTATCAGCAAGGACCGATGACGCTCCGATACTGATGTTGGCGAAGGGACCAGCGTGAACAAAGACCGGGGTACCTTCAAGAGTCTGCATCATGTTGGGCTTTATGGCATCTTTAAGTAGAGCAGTCAAAGCACCTCCCGCGCCAATGTCATCGCAAGTCACAGGCTCACCGCTGCGAGAGCTGGCGACTACCATGCGACCGAGGCGTTCCCGCATATCGTCGAGGCTGTTGCTCAGAGCGAGAATGGCCATACACTCGCTGGCAACGGAGATGTCGAAGCCAGTTTCACGGGTGTGTCCCTTCTCGGTCGGTGCTTGGCCAACCGTGATCGATCGGAGATGCCTGTCGTTGACATCAAGCACGCGACGCCAGGTGATTGTCTCAGGGTCAATGTCCAATCTTGCAAACCGGCGAATCTCATCCTCAGTGAGATCATCAGGGTTTGTCTTATCGATACCGAGCTTCTTCAATCGACGGAACATGATGGGTTTGAACTCGCGCTTGAGGCCCTTTTTGGTCGGGGTGGGTACCAATCGCTTGTATAGAGGGCCGTCTTTCTGAGTGTTCTCGTGAAACATGCGCGTCTCAATGGCCGCGGCGAGCAAGTTGTTTGCCGCAGTAATGGCATGAATATCCCCAGTAAGATGCAGGTTGAATTCGTCCATGGGAATGACTTGGCTGTAGCCTCCTCCAGCGGCGCCACCCTTGATACCAAAAGTAGGACCCATACTGGGTTGGCGTACGTTGGCAAAGCTGATCTTGCCAAGATGAGCGCCCAATGCTTGTGCGATGCCGATGGTAGTGGTAGATTTCCCTTCCCCTAATGGTGTAGGAGTGATACCGGCAACAAGGACATATTTTCCGTTCTTGCGATGCTCCAGACGGCTCAGCAGAGACAGATCAACCTTTGCTTTTGTTGCTCCGTACGGCTCCAGCTCATGGGGCATAATGCCAACCTCGTCCGCAATGTGGGTGATTTTCTTCGGGTATTGTTTCCGCGAAACAGCGATATCTGAGGGCACCGGAGTCTGAAGCTTGAGGGGTAGAGGTGTGATGTGTCGCTCCTTCTGCCTGTCGAAAGTGGCATCCGCAGAGTCCACTACGTTCTGCAGAAGCATAGCCACCGTCATGGGACCGACGCCTCCAGGCACAGGTGTAATATGAGAGGCAACTTCGACGGCGGAGTCAAAGTCTACATCTCCGACCAGCCTCTGGCCCGACTTCTTCGTCTCGTCAGGAATGTAGTTGGTACCCACATCAATAACCACAGCTCCAGGCTTGAGCCAGTCACCCTTGACAAAGCCAGCCTGTCCAATGGCTGCCACGAGGATGTCGGCCTGTTTGACGATGTCGGGGATGTTGGCGGTCCTCGAATGACACACGGTGACGGTGGCATCAGCGTTCTTGAGCAGATAGCTCACGGGGCTGCCCACAATATCGCTCCTTCCCAGCACAACGGCGTTCTTTCCCTTGATATCCACGCCCGATTCCTGGAGGAGAACCATGACACCCTTGGGCGTACACGGTGTAAACAATGGCTTTCCGCCCCGCTTCGCCAGCTCGCCAATGCTTGTGATTCCAAACCCGTCGACATCCTTTGTGTCTGCCACTGCCGACGTGATGGTGTGCTCGGAGATATGTTTGGGAAGGGGCAGCTGGATGAGGATACCGTTGATGGCGGTCGTGTTGTTGTAGCCGTAGATGGTCTGGAGCAGCTCGGCTTCGGTGACGTCTTCATCGAACTTGACGAGCTCGCAGTCGATGTTGGCCTGTGATTGTTCAGTCCGCTGTCTGATGGGATACTCGATTAGGTAGGTGGTTACAGACCTCTTCGGCGGCCTTGAGCTTCATGCGCACATAGGTGTCTGGCGGGGGTCAATTGCTGTTCTTACTTTATCTACTTTCCACGGTCCATACTCGAGTCTGATCTCCCGCCGACTACCATATGTTGTTAGTGCAAGTCCTTATTCAAGCTTCATAGCCCAACGCACCTTGGATGATTTTTAGGCTCGGCCGGTATCGCGGGTTGGTCTCCTGCTTCTTCCTGATTTGCGCACCCAGACGCTCACGAATGCTACGGGCAATAGCCGTGCCATCGATCTTAGTAGCCGTCATGTCAGGCGCGCTGCAGGAGAAGAGGCGTGTCGATACTGCTCGCTGAGAAGCATTCGGCGGGCGGGAGAAAGAAAATAATGAAGTCTGAAGAGCGCGCGGGGTAGCTTGCGGCGACGGAAAGACATGTCGTCGCGTCAGCCTGCATATCGATATCGGACTTAACAGCCTCATCGTCACCTAGGACAACTCTTCCGAAAGCGTCTAACAAGTTCAGTCTGTCCAGTCAGTCCAGCACACTTGCTTTTTCTTCTCGGATGCCCTGACATCTAACAGCTGACTCTACTTTAGTATTAAGATCTTTGATGACTCAGGGCATGGCTGGGATGTCATCCGGCCTTGAAATTCCCCCGGCACTTAATGGAACTATAATTATTATTGATTCAACTATTAATTTATACGTAGAATGTTTTCGTATTATGCTCTCTAGATTAGAGCTACAATAGCCCAAGCTTCACCTGCTGGTCGTATGACCTGCACTTTTCACGACATTGCAGACTAGTAACATTTCGCGTCCGATCGCGCAACGGGAAAATCGAGCGGTCGATCACGTACTCCGTATAAGGGCCTGTTCTCTACATCCAAATAGAGCCTCCATCTCACCTCTATTTAGATTACTTAGCTATATAGAGGTGATAAGGTAGGTATATTCTCTCTAACTAGCTATTTTAACCTACTTTAGATTATTTCTAGAGGTTCTATTTTACTAGTAAAATACTAGTATTTTATACTCTACCTAGTAATTACTTCTTTACCTTTATACTAAATTAGTTAAAATAGGACCTTTATTTTATATATAGGGGTAGAGGCCTCTATTTTAAAAATAAAGGTACTATTTATTAATATAATATTAGTAATATCCTTAACCTATAGATATTATAATAGTCTAGTATAGTATTAAGATTTTATTACTACTAATAGCTATTATAGCTAATACTAAGCTTAGGCCTAAGCTACCTATAGCCCTTATTAGTATACTAAGTAGTGCTATAACTATACTTACCTATTATACTAAGTAGTATACTAAGCCTATAGGTGTTAACTAGTAGGTATAATAATCTAGGACTATTATAGATATTACTAAGAGATTCCTTTTAGACCTAAACTAAATACTATCTAAAAAGACTCTAACTATAGGTATATAAAGTAGACTCTTTTCTTTAGTAATTTAGTAGTTTTTTATTATCCTTTTATACTAGGCTTTTAGATAGTAGTTAATCCTTAGTCTTTATTTTTACTATATACTTCTATATAATATACTTTATAAGTAAGTGGCGCACCTAAGTAAGTAGTATACTCTACTAAAGCAACTCGCCTTTATAGCAACTTTATATAACACTATAATAATTTAGTAATATATAGAAAATAGAATAGAATTATTTAGACTTATTACTATCTTTTATATCCTTAATTTCTACCTTATAGGTGTAGGAATT
>JAFISD010000450.1:0-11439 GCA_022560085.1 Helminthosporium solani
GTTAAGATAGTCGCTAATAGGGCCTTATCCTTATCTACCTTCTTTTAATACTCCTTATAAGTCCTATCTAGGGAAGGCTATAAAAGGTTTATATAAGGACAACCTATTTATATATACTCTAAATACTTTAGATATATATTAGTATTACGCGAAGCTATAATAAAATAATCTAAACCTAGTAAGAAATAGTAATTATAGGAAATTAGGGTGATAGAACTATTCTAATAAATTTTAGAACTAAGACGTAGGGCTTTAACTTTAGAAGAAGATATCTTAAGGATAATAGCTTATAAGAAGTAAGTACCCTACTTATAAGCTAAAGAACTAAACTACTTAAAAGTAAGTTAGGCAACAAAATAACTTAAGGATAAGTTATATAGGGAAGGGGGATAATATTATAATCTAATCTACCTTACCTTCTTCTTCCTTTAGACACTCTACTAAGTACTTAAGATATAGTATAGGAAGAAAAGATAGCCTATAAAGACTATAAAGTACAAAGTTACGTAACTAGCTAGACAAGCTAAGGTTAAGCTTAACCTTAGTAGATTAAGCTATACCTTAGGGCTTAACGAGCTTAACGTGAGCCTATTAAGCTAACATAGTATATAGACCTTATATAAGAGCCTTTATAGATCTTATATTTAACCTTATTACTAAGCTATCTTTTAAAATATAATCTATTTAGTACTTTATACTCCACGATCTATTTCACACTCACCTCTACGATTCTAGACATCCTCCATGAAAACTAACCCACTTGTCCTTGCAGGCCAATTACTCTAAATTACGTAACCTCCATTGAAGAGTCACTAGTAGTTTAGATTAAGGATCTCAACAACTATAGTTAGGATAAGAATAATACCTATAATATAGGCTTACCTAATATACTTTAGGCTTCCCTTTGAATTTTAAACTAGTAGTAATAAACCTACTAAGCTTATCTCTATAGTGTATAGACTATAGATAAGGTACTATAGCGCTTTTAGATAGAAGTAACCCCCTTTATTATATAGAGTACATAGAACGAGGGAGTTTGAATATACAATCTAAAAAAGAACAAAGATAATAAGTTAAAATAGTAGGATAATAGAAGATATAATAGTATAAAGTAGCCCTAGTAGATATTAGAAAACTTAGAGAGAGTAGTAGAAGGTATACCTATATAAGCAAGATTTATATAGACTAGTATAAAATATCCCTACTTAATATTCTAAGGTTTCTTCTACTCTATCTTCTTAGTTATAGTGTTGTTAAATATTAGTAAAATAAAGAAATTACCTATAAGCTAATTAATCTATAGAAGAGCGCTAGCACTAACTAATAGGGCTTATAATAGAATATATAATATAAAATAGTTACCTACCTTTAGTAGATTTTTAACTATAGTAGCTATAATAGATACTCTATTTCTAATTTTATCTACTATAGTAGTAATCCCTACTAATAATATTATAATAAGTATAATCTATATAATTAAATAGAGGAAAAAATACTCCTAAACCCTTAGGCTAATATAGCTTCTTAAACTAATACCTTAGCTTTAAACTAGCTAAAGTAGGGCTAATAAGAAGAGTTATAGCAGAATTGTAAGAAATAGAGGAGGAAATAGTCCCTATAGCGCCCTAAGTACCTACTTTAGAGTTTCTTCTAACTAGTTTAGCTATAGGACTACCTAATAGAGATATATCACCTAAGAGCGAAGCCCTATAAAGGAAACTAGAATAATACACGCTACTATAAGTAGTACTATTATAAAATTTAATAATACTATCCTTAAAGCTTTATACTACTACTAGAGGCCTAGATTTACCTAAACTATATCTTTAGGCGAATAAGGTATATAAATAGGGGTTAAATATCTAGCCTTAGAATAGAATACTACCTAGTAGGCTATATAAGTAGTAAGGGGATTAGAGAAGGTAAATAATACTAATAATAATAGTTTTTAGATTATATTCCTTATCCTATTAATTTCTATTCTAAGTTAGTATATTCTATTTTAATAGGAGGTATTTATCTCCTTTATCTAGATTTTTAGGATAAAAGTAATAAGATAGTGTTTAATCTAATATATAAGATAGGATATACCTATACTATAAGCTATTTAAGAATATATATATCCTCTTAACGCTAATTAAATTAGATATATTTTAGTAACCTTAAGGGATCTAATTAGCTCTTTACGCTGCTTTAATTATTAGTATAGTAGTCTATAATTAAACGTAATATTTATAATATAACCTAGAAGCTAGCTAAGCTACTCTAAAAGCTATATTAACTATTATTCTAGAATTCCCTCTATAAGCATAGTATATAAGGAGGTAATTTAAGACTATTATTAAATATCTATATAGATTATAAGCTTATACTATACTACCTAGTATATAAAGCTAACTAGCAAGTAAGAGAAAAATATATACGCCTAGTATCTATTATAATAACCTAATCTAATATTAGACTAGGTAAGTATATTAAGACCCTAAACCCTATTTAAGCCCCCTTTACCTTAGATATAGTTTATTAGTATCAAAACTAGCGTTATTAGAAAGTATAAGGGTAGAAAAATTATAATTAAGATGTAGATATAGTAATAGAAGAAGTACTAGTCTATATATAATTAAGTATACTATTTATATTATATTAATTCTCTAAATATTCTAGAAGTAGAAAGGTTAGGGCTAAGCTACTTATTAGATAGAGTACTACTTAGTTAAGAAGGCTTACTATAAAAGAGAGAGTTACTACTATAGGATAAAAAAAGCTAGAACCTTAATAGCAAAAATTATAGCTAAAGTAGAGATAGAAGCTAGAAAAGTACTTAAAAAGGCTCTATTTAGCTATTACACTTTCCTAAAGGATTTACTAATAGCAGAGTCTAGAGACTCTAGATATAGAAGATAGGGGTCTATCTCTTATAGTTATAGTATAAGCCTTAGTAATAGAATATATATAAAATATAGTATCTATAAGGTAGCTATTACCTAAAGTACTTAGTAAGGGTAAGGTAAATACTTAATTATCCTCTACCTTACCCCTACTAGCCTATATATAAGTAAGGTTAGTTATAAGCTCTAGGTATACTATAGTATATCACGTAATAGATAGCTATTATTATTAGTTAGCTTTATAATACCCCCTAGCTAAAGTATTCCTTAGAAATAAGCGAGAAATAAATCTTAGTATTAAGGAAGCCCTTATAATTATTATAGTAGGCCCCTAGTTCTAACTTAGATAGTTATCCTAACACCTCTAGGATTTTATAAAAGAGTAGGGGTATAAATAAAATACTTTAAGCTAAGAGTTATTAAAGCTACTTACTATAATAGATATATAGAATAAAGATATAAAAAAAGCTCTATACTATTTATAAGTATATTTATATACCTATAGATTACATAGTAGAACTAGTTAAATAAACCCTACAAGATCTAATATAATATTATCCCTAGCCTAAAGCCTATAATCTCTAATAGGTTTAGAAGAAAGAGAAGATAATTATAATAGTTAAAATAAGACGCTATTATTCTATTCTAAAAATAGTATTCCTAATACGCCCCCTACTAGTAACCCTAACTTTAAAAAGACCTTAGATAATACCTATAATAGGACGCTATACATAATAATAGAGGATACTTTAATAGATAATATAGAATTAACCTAAATTCTATACTATTTTAAAGAATTAATTAAGCTTCTTAAGATAGAGTACTCTATAGATTATCTTAAGGACTTAAATAATATAGATATCTAAAATTATCCTAATACTTTTATTAGTACGTATATAGATCTAGATCCTTTTATCTAGTAGATAGAATCCTAGGGTACCTTTATAAACCCTAAGGATCTTACTAATATAGATACTATTATAAGTTAAAATCTACCTAGAGAGTAAATAGATCTTAGAGAAACTATTAGTAATAGCTAGATATAGCTACCCTACTATACTAAGCCTCTATTAGATAATAGCTCTAAAGTAGAATTAGAAAGCTATCTTTCTAAAATAAACTAGTTAGAAGTTTACTTCCACGTATAGGGTAAGCCTATTATTTAAGGGTAGAAGTTATAGGATATTTTTAACCTTCTACTTTTAGGGCTACTCCTCCCTAGAATCCTAGTATAAGAGCTCCTCTATCTTATTAGTCCTAAACTAATTAAATTCTTAGATACTAAAAGTTAGATAGATAATAACTTTTAGGTAGAGACTAAGGACTCCTATATTACTATATTAGTAAGGTAAAACCCTAAGGAGCCCTTTATTTTACTTTAAGTATAAAGTAGATAACTTTTTATAATAGGATACCTAGATAATATATATAATATCTAATATCTAACGCTAATATAGGATATAATACCTATAAATATAGAGAATATATTAGTTTCTATATTTATAGCTAAATTATATATAATAAGAGCTAAGGATAGACTTATACCTAGAATATCTATATTAAGAAAGCGCTTTATTAAGTCCTTACTTAGTCCTTATTCTTCTAAATGTATTTTTAAGGGACTTAGAGTATAGAGAGCGTATATTCTATTACTTTAAGCTAACGTAGATAGAGTTAATAAAGAGTATACTTTTCTATACTCCTATATAAGTTAGCTAAAAAGCATTATAGAAGCTAATACTTTAGATAAATAGCAACTATAAATTATTTAATATATTAAAAAAATTAGTTATATATAGGTGCTACTTATATTAAAGGAGGCTTTAGTTAGTATATAGAAGACTATAACTAATATAAGCGTAAATAGGCTAGTTAGAATCTATTACTACCTTAATACCTAAAAAGTAGATTACTACTTTACTATTACTTAATTATAATATATTAAGTACTACTATTACTAGACATATTAAGCTAAGGTAAACTAACTTTAGAATATAAAGAAGCGTAGTACTAAGGAAAAAAAATATATATAGAAATAAAAAATAACTATAACTTATAGGCAATAAGGGAGAGATTACCCTATACTATATATAGATTAGATTAAGGAATACTATCTAAATAATAGCTCCTTAGGAAGGGTAGCTAATACTATAAAGTAATATATAGTTATAGAGATATAGGATATATATAAAGGAAGAATAAATAAGATTAGGGAAAACTTAATATAATATATCTAGGATAGGTAAAGGCTACACCTAGTGCTATAAGATATAATAGACCCTACGCTTGTAATTTTCTTCCCTAGGAATCTTATATCTAATCTACTATTATATAATAAAGTAACTAAAAGTAAAGTACTATAAGTAAAAGAGTAAGCACTATATATATATATTATCCCTACCTATTTACTAATTTTTAATCAAGCTTTAACACCTTAACTAAGAATAATATAAGGTGGCTTAGAGATGCTATATAACTACTACGCCCTAAGCTCTAGGGTAAGGTACCTAAAGTGGCAATTAAACTCCTTTTAAGAGCTACACCTTAGGTAGTGTATTATATATAAGGCTATAACCTAGAAAGTTTTTAGAATAACCTATTTAGTTTCCTTATATAATACTATAATTTAGTTTCATATGCATTATTAGCGCGCGCTTCGCCTTAGATGTAATATAGTACTATAGATAAAGAAATATATATACCTTATAAATATATATCTCTATTAAACTATAAGTAATATATAATTAACTACTTTTATAGTACTAACTTAGGTTTTCTTTATAATAGTAGTAGCTACTACTATCCTTTAACTCTTTCTATAATAATTAACCTTCCCTTAGTTATATAATAATACGCTCTTTTTATTAAGCCTTCTAATTTTCTTCTTATCTTGCCTTGTTAATACTATCCTAGTAATTTAATTCCTCTCTCTATAATAGGCCTTACTAGGCGTAAAACTTCCTTCTTTACCATCTACCTTCTATAAGCTATAGCTAGGAATAATACTACTATATCTTATAAGTATCTAGGCTATAAAAGCTAGTCTTCTAGCTTTATTTTACAATATAATTAGACCTTTACCTTTATTAAGTAAAGCCTAGTATCTTGCTATAGGTATAATAGTTCTATTATATATCTATTCTATTATAGCCTATCCTTTTATAGAGAAAGGATTTAGAATAGGTTTAATATTCCCTATAGTATAAAGAAGTATACTAACTTCTTATAAAGAAGTAACTTTATATCTCTATAGCTATACTCTAGATCTCTATATCTTAGGGTGTTATTACCTATAGCTTCTTAGTTATATTTCTACTTATATTGTTATTATATATAGATATTACTAGGCAACTTAGATATCTTATAGAGTTAAGATTTAGCATAGTTTTTATAGTTATCTTAATATCTATAACAAAGGTAGCTACTAACTATAGTATATATAGTATAATAAAGATCTTCTAGCTTTATCTATTTAAAAAAGCGTAATACATAGTGTCTATTAGCATTAATAATATCCTTACAGTTCAATTAGAACGCCACGTAATTAGGAATTAAAAAAGCAATTAAGAAATATAGGCACTACGTCTAGAACACGCTAGTTAAGTAATATAATAGCAGAATTACCTAGTATAATTTATAGACCCTATACTACTATAACTACTCTAGAACTATAGACTACCTTATTAAGTCTATATAATACCTATAAGCGTATTTTCTTAGGCAACGTCAAGCTACTAGGATTTAATATACTAAAACGCGAAGAGTAGGAATTCCTTAAGATTTAAGTATTTCTATTAGTATAAATTTTAAAGTATATTTTTCTATTATAACTTGTAGATAACTTTATATAATTAGTCCTTTCTAAGACCTTATCTATAATCTTATACTCCCTATAAAACTATATAACCTTAGCTACTTCTTAATAGAATTCCTAATTCTCTAACTACTATAACTATACACTTCTTAAGCATTTCTACTCTTCTTATATTCTTAGGGCTTGCAAGTATAGTAAACTAAACTATTGTAAACTACACTAATACTACTACTAGATATAAGAATATAGTATACTTTGTTTATTAGGTAAGCTATATCTTATAGCTTTATCTTACTAAAGGCTTATAAGTGCTAGGCTATTTATAGACGTAATTTTACCACTTAGGACCTTCTAGGAAATAAACTTACTTATATACTCTACGCCTTTACTAATATATATCCTAAAATAGGGGAGATATATCTTACTAATCCCTAGTCTAATACTAATAAATACTTCCCTTCTAACTCCTAGGATAATAAAGGTAATAATATTTATAGTTATATAAAGTAGCTATACCTCCTAAAGAGATCTAATCGTAAATTAAAAGTGCTACTATCTATTAGTAGCTAGACATATTTATTAAACTTCCCTTAGGCTATAAGTATAATAGAAAAGTAAGTGAACTTTGTAGCTATAGCTATTACAATCCTAAAGGACCTTAGATTTAATAGCCTTGATATTAATTAGGAATACCCTATAGGTATGCTATCTAATATAACCTATACTATAGATATTACTAATATAGTTTTAAGATACAACTTAATCTACTAATATAGTTCTTCTACTTAAAGAAATCTAAAAACAACTAGATGATTATTCCTCTTCCTATGCTTCTAGTTACTACCTTCTCTTAACTATTGCTTCTCCTACTAGTCTAGCAAACTATAAAAAGCTTGATCTTGCTAGTATAGATAAATACCTTAATTTCTAGAATCTTATAGTATATAAATACGCTAGGTCCTAGGATGCTACTTTAGGCTATAATGCTAACTTTTACCTAGATACTTCTAATCCTATTGCTATACCTTTTAATACTAAGTAAGTAATTAATTACTATATAAGCTATAGTATTATTACTTCTAAGATTATACTTAGTATTCTACTATATAGCTATAGATTCTAGAATACTAATAGGCCTAGAAAGATATATTCTAGTATAGGTCTAGGAACTTAGGAGGTAGGTATATATAACTATAAGATACTTCTATAGGCTAGCGCTACTATTATTAAAGATACAAAGCTTATAGCAAGTTATAGCTATAAGGATAGATTCTTAATTAGCTATAAGACACCAAATACTATTTAGCAAAAAGCAAGCTTAATTAAAGGTTTAGGTCTTAGTGGTATTATATAGTAGGAGAGTTCGTTAGATAAAACTAGTAATAGTAGCTTAATTACTACTATAAGTTCTAATTACTCTTAATTAATAATCTACTAATATTTTAGTATATTAATGCTATTAGTAGTATTAGTATTCTTGATTAAAGCTTTAACTTATTAAGTTACCTATAATCTAAGTATAACAATATTAAAGTTAAGTAGCTTTAAATTAAAAGCATCTATAATTATAGAAATATATACTATATAAATAAGTAGTAGCACTATATAAAGGCTACTATACTTTTTTTACTCTAATTTACTATATCTTTTACTATAATTTATTATAAGGGAGGGAGGATAGTAGTTGCTTATATACTACGCGCTATTTATATGCTAAAATATACTAAAACTATATAACTACTTATAGGAACTCTGTTATAATAACTACTAATCACCTTATTAATCACGTAGTTGCTAGCTAATTAATTACTTAGCATTAACTTATCTTTACAACACTACTAATTATTAATTTTCAACTAAATAGGGCTATAGTAGCCTAATTAAGTATTGGAACTAAGGATTTAGGTAAAAGACTAAGATTAACTAACTGCTAATCTCTATATAAGAGAAAGTAACTAAGTTATATACTAAGTATAGAGTAGAGAGATATTATATACGCGGGTATACTAAGTTTTACTATATAGTTTAGGTTTAGGTTTATTTATTTTAACGTTACTAAGTAGCCTCCCTAGGGGCATATAGATAGACTATGCTAAGAAATTATATATAGATTCTATCTACCTTATATAGCCTATTTACTTTAAAGTTAGTATATTTTCCCCTATTTGTAATAAGGTGCCTCTACTAGTTAAGATAGCCTTTTAACTCTAAGTTTTACTATAAGTTACTATAAGGCTTAGTAAAACCCTTAGTATACTATATAATATACCTTAACTATTTAGCTAAGGTTTTACTAGTTTTTACTATAAATTACTATAATTCTTAGTAAGACCTTGTAAATCTAAAGGATATCTAGGCTTACTAGTTCTTATAGTAAATCACTATAATTCTAACTAATACTTGCACGTGACTAACTATAGCTTACTAAGATATACTAGTACTTACTAAGATATACTAGTATTTATTAAGATACACTAGTACTTACTAGAATATACTAGTACTTACTAAGACTATTTAGTCTAATATTAAGCATAATACTATCCCTCCCTATAACCCTATATAGAAAAACAACTATAGATTAATAAGTTAGCTTACTATATATTTAGTAAAGAATATAAAAATTCATTACAATAAAATATCTTAGGAAGTCCTAGTAATAGATTTATAAACGTAGTCTAGAGAAGAGCTTATTTAAAGGCTAGAAAGGATTTAAAAGTATAATTATAGTTAATTTTCCTAATATTCACTTATCTAGTTTTAGATATAAGGTATAATATTATATACATATACTTAAGTTATTATATTCCTATTAAATAGGAAGCAAAAGAGAAATTAGAAATTCTATTTTAATTACTAGGTATTAAGGCGATAACTATAGGGTATATTACTATAATACCCACTACGCTAATTAGGCGCGAAACTAGTTATATCTCTAGCACCTAATAGTTTATACTTATAGGTTGCTAAAATTAGGATAGTAATATAGCTTGTGCTATTCTAGGGGTCCTTTAACTTACCTTTTATAAACTAAAGAGTATATAAGCTATAGGGGAATAATATTATAATAATTATATTAAGTTTTAGATATATACTAAGATAGCTAACATAATTAAATAACCTTTATATAAATTCCTAGGTAGTATCTATAGTATTAGTAAGTTTCTAAAGGTTAGTATTATAATTCTTTTATAATTAGATGTAGATTATCTCTAATAATAAAAATTTCTTAATATTACGCTATAATAACTTAGCTATTTTTAATAAAAATATAGGGGGTTTACCTAGATAAACGCTCTCCTCTTCTATAGCTTATCCTAGTCCCTTAGAAGTATTAGATACTCTTTTACCTAGATCCCTATCTCTTTAAGGAGATTATATTTAAGAAGTAATTTATTAAGTATATTACTTAGTAGATTATTATTAATATAGATTCTATCTAAGTCTAGTTTAATATTATAAAATAAGAAAGTCTTTAGCGTTAGTAGTAGTTCAAAATTTAATTAAGGTTTAGCTTTAATAATAAGATAAAAATATATTAGTTTTAAGTACTAAGTTAGTCTTCTAATAATATCTATATAATCTTCTACCTAAAGGAATATAGTAAGGCCTATTAGATAGTAGGAATAGCTTATTCTAATTAATTAATAGAGTCTTTCTAGGAAATTATTTATACAAGTATCTAAGGATCTTTTCTAAGATCTAGTTCTTACTTTAGGAGATATTTACTTAGTTAGGCTTCCTATACTTATTAGAGAGTTTTATAGAAATAATAGTTCTAGATATAAGACTAATACTATATTTATTATCTCTATATTATATAATATATTTCTAACCTCTTGATATATTATATACTATTATTCTTTATGGAATATATTTAAGCTTCTTATTTATAATAGATATATTTTTTAATCTCTATTTAGTCCCTTGGTATATAACTATTATACCTAAAGGTAGGGATAGTATACCACCTTATTTATCTATCTATAGGGATAGGTAGCGTATACTATCTAGTCTTATATAAGCTTCTAGTTTTTATAAACTATCTATTTATAGTAATTAATATTATATACTATCTAGATTTATATACGCTTCTAGTTCCTATAAGCTTACTAGAGATAGTAGTTAAATATCCATTTCTATAGGCTATTCTAGTTCTCTCTTGCTAATAGTGAACTATACTTAATATGCTTGTTCTTATTTCTAACGCTAATCTAGTTCTATATATTTTAAGGAGGTTTCTATATTTCTAATATTCTTCTTAATTTTATCTAAATCTATCTTCCTAATATTCTTGGTGATCTTTTTTATAGTACTTTAGCGTAAATCTCTAGTAGCTATATTATATTATATTTAAGAACTTGCAAATTTTCAATTCTTATACTTTTTAGGGGCTTATTTTAATGATGGCTAATTAAAAAAATGCTTTAATATAGAAAATAGAAGGCTACTAGGGTAAGAATAAATAGGGGATATATATAAGAGGAAGAATAGAAAGTACGTTTCTTATTAGCGCGTTAGGCAAGTAATATACTAAAATATATATATTAGTATCTAGGGAAGCTTGCTAGTGTTTAAATATTCACCTTAGATATAGAAAGAATTCTATTAGATATTTATATAATGCTCCTAATATTTGTATATTATTAGTAATAATAAAAACCTAATTAATCCTATAATAGTACGCTAGATTCTAAAACTATTAACTTACTATATACTCTACTTAATATATAGATATCT
>JAFISD010000451.1:0-11227 GCA_022560085.1 Helminthosporium solani
AGCTAGTAATACCCTTAGCTTATAGGTACTTAATTATACTAAGAATATATAATTTAGTAGATATTAAGTAGTAAGTATAGCTAGATTAATTATTTTTATATAAAAAATAAACTTTAGACTATATTAGTACTATTTTAATAATTTAGAATAATTATATAATAAAATATAGGTATATTTTATATAGGAGCTTTATTATATATATATAGGCTTGTTTTGGTGTATCGCTTAATTTGTTACCCGCGTGGGAGGTTGGGTGTAGCTACTAGCGCCGATGATGATGTCGAACATCTGCAACAGGGCGGAGCGGTAAAAGTTTAAAACCAACTAAGTATATATACTGGGCCCGGTCAGAATTGGTGCACCGAATGAGAGGTTAGCCCCTCTTTTCTTCCGAAGGCAGAGGTCACAGGCGGAGATATGATGCTTCTTTCTCCTCCGTTGATATTCAAGTTGTGGTGTATATTCGAGGTATAGATACACCCACCATTTAGCCCCATATATCTATTGTTTCTCTACTTAATACCCACTACAAACAATAAATTCGTTTTCTTCACATCATGGCTGCTCCTACCGTTCCTGAAACCGCTCGCGCTGTCGTCATTGACGCTCCCAACGCCCCATTGACTATCAAAGATGTTCCTGTTCCTTCTCCAAATGCTGGCGAGATCCTTATCAAAGTGCTTGCCTGCGGTGTCTGTCACTCCGACTCCCTCGTGCAGCAAGGCGTAATGGGAACGTTTCCCCGTATCCCCGGCCACGAGGTCATCGGCACCGTCGTCGCGCTCGGCGAGGGCGAGAAGAAGTGGAAGGTAGGAGATCGTGTGGGTGGGGGCTGGCATGGAGGACACGACGGTACATGCAAGGCCTGTGACAAGGGAGTATTCCAGTCCTGTCAGAATAGCACCGTCAATGGCGTTTACAAAGATGGAGGATGTAAGTTTCATCATCCCCCCCCCCTCCCCTCCTCTTTTGAAATACATCTTTTCCACACCTCCCGATGTAGGACCTCGTAACTATGAACGTCACCGTGATTTCTGATGTTGGAACTGACACAATATCCCCTCTCCCCCACAGTCGCAGAATACGCCATCCTCCGCACAGAAGCCACCGTGCGTATCCCCCCCACTGGAGACCCCTCCACCTACGCCCCCCTCCTATGCGCCGGTGTAACCACCTTCAACGGCATCCGCAATATGAACATTACCCCCGGCGACACTGTTGCAGTCCAAGGTCTAGGCGGCCTCGGACATCTCGCCATCCAGTATTCGCGCAGGATGGGGTACCGCACCATCGCCATTTCGTCCAGCTCGAGAAAGAAGGATTTTGCAAAGGAGCTGGGTGCGCATGAGTACATAGACACGAGCAAAGAGGATGTAGCCGAGGCGTTGCAGAAGCTGGGCGGCGCGAATTTGATTGTGGTTACGGCGCCGAATCCGGATGTTATCGGGAAATTTCTTGGGGGCTTGGCCGTTTTGGGCAAGTTGTTGATTTTGGCTCGTGAGTGGTTTCTTTGGTCGTATTGGAGAGAGAGTGTGTGCTGACGAGTGAAATAGCTGTTGGTGAAATTCCGTTCGACTCTTTGACCATGATTGGGGGGGGCCTTTCGGTGCATGGGTGGCCGTCTGGTCATGCGTTGGATAGTGAGGAGGCGATTAGGTTTGCTGAAGTGCATGATGTGAATTGTATGGTGGAGACCTTTTCATTTGAAAAGGTGGAAGAGGCTGTGGAGAGTATGATGAGTGGGAAGGTGAGGTTTAGAGCTGTGCTTGTGATGGAGTAAGTGGAAAGCATTACAGGGTCTCGAAGATATGACGGTGATGTAAAGAAAAAGTTAGTTGGGAATGGAATGTGCCATCTACATTTCACTCACAATCTTGAGGTCGTGACTGACATCTCTCATAACTGATTAACCCCATGTTATTTCGACATACTGTCTTGTCACTCCTCCTGCTCCTCCTCCTCACTTCCAACAACAACATACTTCGCCTCCCCCCCAACCATACTCCTAGCAGCCTCCCTCCCACTCTCCACATCAAGCCACCAAAGCAACGGCATAGGCAACGCCACCAAAACCGCGAGAAACACAAAAGTGGGCCGAATCGTCCCCGCCCTATCAACAATCCAACCCACAAGCGCGGGTCCGAACGCACTACTCCCCTTATCTGTAACGGCATACAGCGCGAAAAACGCCGCCTCGCTCCCCTCCGGAATAAGCGGCGCATACACCGCCCGAGCATACGACGAGATCCCACCCATAGCCAACCCATGCATAACACCAACCGGATAGATTTCCCAGGCCCGCTGTATCCCGCCCACACCGATCGATCTGACGAATGGTATGTATTCGAGAAGACCGTAGAGAGGTATTATTTCAAGAGCCGCTACGCAGACCATCAGGACGGATTTCGACGACAGGCAGAATCGAGCGGCGATGCGCGACCAGGCGAATGCACCGATCATGCCAAAAGTGATGGACGTTAGGGAAAGGAAGACTACGGGTATGGTGCCCATGTGGAGTTCTGTGCGGGCGAACAGGACGGCTGTGCTGGAGATGGTGGCGACGGCATCGGAGAGGAGGAACCAGGCTGCGAGGAAGATGAGGACTTGTCGGAGGTGGAAGGCGCGGTTTAGTGTGTGCCAGAATGCTTTGAAGGAGAATGCGGCGTAAAATAGGAGGGTTTTGGTGTTCTTTGTTTGCGCTGAGGTATTGGAATGGGGCTTGGATGGGAGGGGGGGTCCGGGTCGAGGTCGAAGCCAGAGGAGTGTTGGGATGGTGAAAAGGGCCCACCATATTCCTACTAGGAAGAGGATGATGCGCATTGGTAGGGTGGGACTGCTTTTAGATATTGATGTTTTGGAAAAGATAATTAAGATGACGACGCTGAGGATTTGAAAACCCACGGCGGCGGCGTAGCCAAGTCCTACACCCCTAGATGATATTTTGGCGGAACGAGTGAATTCATGGCTTAGTTCCTTAGGATCTGAACGGTGTTGGTGAGAGGTTGACTCTGGGTTTAAAGACTCCAATTCGTAATCTGAAGGGCCGTCTAGGGAAGATGACGATCTAGATAGTTTGTTGGGGGTGGTGTCGGAGTAGTTAGCGACTAACAATGGTAAGAATGCGTTTAGCAAAGTGAATGAACATCCCAAACACGTGACGCCAATGACGACCAAGAACGGTGCGAGGAAATATACGCTGGGCGAGATGAAGATGAACAAGGCGCTGACAATCGATCCAATATACGCAAATATCATCAACATCTTTTTGCGGTACGGTCCTAAGCTTTGTCAGCTTCATTTTGTTTGACACATGTCGGGTTTCTAGAACTGACGTACGTACCATGATCAGCGAAAGAGCTAAAACATACCAATGTGACGGCTTGTGCTAGAACTGCTGCACTCGTCGTATACATTGCAAAGCTCGTAGTCGTAATATCACTTCCCAGAACGTTGATGATGCATTGTTTATCATCACTTCTGATGCGTACCGCGTGGGCGTCCCCGACATTGCCGGAACCAGCCGGAGTTACACATGGGCTTGATTTATCTGAGAAAAGAACTCCTCTTTCCCGTGGGAGCTGTTCGAGCGTTACAGGTAAAAACAATCCTGTATAACATCTCAGCAGATCATTCCGAGCTGATACGAGGTGACACTTACCTACACCGACTACAGCGAAGACTTCCGCAGCAATGGCATACGAGTACCATCCATTGAGCTCTCGGGCGGTTGTCGGGCTGGTGTCTTCTTCTGCGTATCTTTGGCGTTGTTTTGATTGCAGAGTCGGTGACTGTGTGTCATCGAAGGACATGGTATCAGATGATCAGTAAATACAGAGTAGGGAGAAAAGGATGCATAGTTGGAAATGTGAGATTGGTATCGGACTGGATCACGATACCTAACCCGATTTGGTTATAGGCTGTTGATTTGTCAGGTCAGAGGAACGGATTCCTAGCTGTAACTCTGAACCGGGGCTCTGTGATTCTTCCTTCAGTCCCCATGCTGTTTTCAAAGACTACTGGGCGGTCCTGATCAGCATCTATCGCCTTTGGCTAGCTTCACGACCTTTGAATCGAAGCCGCGCCGTATGGCTGAGGTTGGTACGTGGTCGGATATTACCGCAATGACATAACCGCTCTTTTCACCCTGGCCCCCACTTTCACTAGCCGGCGAACGATAATTAAGCTTACAAAGACCGGTTCCATCTAACTATTCCCGGGTAGAGCTTCAACCTCATACAAGAACGACGTTGAACGATACATCATGCCTTACGTACACGATGCGGGTTTACTTCTATTCTTGTGATAGCCAGCCAGTCCTCCACGCTAACTTATCTTTGGCCGACGAGTGCCGACATGCGAGCACGACATCTGAAAAATTTCCGACTATAAAATCTCGGCTATGCCTCGACAACAAAACTACAACACTTTCGCTGGGACTGTAGAGACGCTTCGAAGCAATCATAGTGTCTCTGGGTCAAGCGCCCATCCCCCGACCATGAGGTCTATTAGCCCCACAAACAAAGCCAAGATCGATGCGACTATTGATGGCGGTGAACTCGAAGCGTCTAGAAGTCGAATCCACGAACATGATGGCGATTTCGTCACGGAGCTGGAAAATAGTCGCCTTCAACGTGGTCTTCATCAACGTCACATCCAGATGATTGCCATCGCTGGTGCCATTGGAACGGGATTATTTCTAGGCCTAGGTGGATCTATTCAGACCGGAGGACCATTGGGCGCGCTCTTGGGCTACGCGACTGTCGGTTTGATTGTATGCGCTGTCCAGTTTGCTCTGGGAGAGGTCGCTGCTTTGTTGCCGGTTACTGGATCCTTTGTCCGACACGCGGAGTTCCTTGTCGATCCTGCGTTCGGGTTCGCCGTAGGGCTCAACATTGTGTATGGGAATCTTCTCTCGGTGCCAGCTGAGATTAGCGCCATTTGTGTTTTGTTCCAGTATTGGACGGATATCAACTCGGCGGTCTTCATCTGCATATTCATCCTCATCACGTTCTTGGTCGGCATCTCCTTTGTAGGGATATATGGTGAAGTCGAATTCTGGTTTGCGGTATTAAAGATTCTGCTTGTCATTTTCCTTATCATCTTTGGCTTGGTCATTGATTTAGGGGGTATTCCGGGATTGGGCCGCATTGGTTTTCGATACTGGAAAACTCCCGGGCCCTTTGTTGAGCATATTGCAGCAGGGCACTGGGGAGAATTCCTCGGTAAGTTATCATGACTTGACAAAGAGGCAGACGACTAACATAGACAAAGGCTATTGGTCGGTTATGACAAATGCAGTCTTCAGCTTTGCAGGCGTAGAAAGTCTAGCCATGGCTGCAGCCGAGACGCAAAATCCACGACGAAATATCCCGAAAGCTTGCAAAAAGGTCTTCGCTCGTGTTTTGATATTCTATATCCTTGCCGGTAAGTATTGTCAATGTTTCTATGATATCTCCAAATAATAACCTCGGTTCAGTCCTGATCGTTGGTATGATCGTCTCAAGCGACGACCCACGCCTCAACGATAGTACCGGCGACGCAACGCAATCTCCCTTCGTCATCGTCGCTTCTGCTGCAGGCTATAAAGCTATTCCCTCGGTCGTTAATGCTGTGGTCATCACCTCGGCCTGGTCCTCCTCCAACCAAGCCTTGTTATCCGGGACCCGCGTTCTCTACGGCCTAGCTATCAAAGGTCAAGCACCCAAGATCTTTTTACGCACTACATCATGGGGCGTCCCTTACGTATGCGTTCTCTTCAACACATGCTTCATGTTTTTGGCGTTCATGTCGCTTTCCAGTAGTGCCATGACAGTGTTCTGGTGGCTAGTTGATCTAACAGCCGCAGGAGTACTTGTGTCATGGTCGAGTATCTTGCTAAACCACACAAGATTGATCTTGGCGATGAAGACACAAGGAATTCCGCGTTCAGAATTGCCTTTCTGTAACTCATGGACACAATACAGCTCTCCTATGGCGTTGGCCATGTGTCAGATTATCCTTTGGACAGCTGGCTTTTCCGTCTTCACCAAGGGCGGATGGAACTCGGCTTCCTTTGTGTCTGCATACTTGTGAGTGATTTTATATCTACACGCTTGAATGGCTGACCGTAGCTAACCTGCGGAAAAGGGATATTCCCCTAGTCATTGTTGCGTTTTTGCTATGGAAGTTCATCAAAAAGACGAAATTTGTAGATCTTGCGACTGTGCCAGTTCGTGCGGCGTTAGATGAGGTGGCTAATCATCCGGAGCCGCTGGAACCGAAGCAAACGGGGTGGAAGAAGGTCGTAAATGTGTTGTGGGATTGAAAGTATATGACCCTTCGATATCGTATGCAACATGTACAGACAATTAGACCCACATTTCATTGTAGACAACCACTGTCGATTAGTCACTTAAACTCATACCATCAGGTTACATGCTTTCCAGAGGGATAAGACATTTATCAGCGTTCTTCACTGCACCATTGCACAATTGTGTAGTTGCATCTTCGCATCGTTGCCGCAAAGTGAGCAAAGCATTGATGGCAGGCATGATGATCCTCATCGACTGCACACCTTCTTCATCTGGGTTAGCTTCAAATACTACCCCAGTGTCAGGCTCGAACGCACGCATGTGTAGAAACGTCGCTCCAATCCACTGTTCACAGCCATGACTCACCGCCCTACTCAAGACTTCTCGCACCGCCATTGGCAATGTAAAATTTTGGATAAGCTCGTTCTGAGTCACGATGATTCCTGTATTCCCGAAAGGTTCATCCCGAACCTTGGCAAATGTCGTGAGAGCCTTGCCAATGGCTGCATGTTTTGCGGTCTGATACTGCGTTCACTTCAACTTACATTGGATAAAAAAACGGAAACAGAAAGAAAAGACTTAGCAGATATCCCCGACACGGCAGAACTACTAATTAAGAATGATGCACCGTGGTTTCGTTTGGAAAATTCGTTCATTGAGGACCAGTCCTGTCCTGTAGAACTGTTCCAACTGCCAGGTAAGCATGCCGAGCACCTTCTCTTTGCGAGGAAATATGGAGGTAACAATAAATATAGAGTTGGCTGAAACCTGGTTCCCTTTTGAGCCCGCTCGGCTGGTCTCTGGTAACACTTTCGCGGACTTTCCTATCGACAAAGTACGTCACTGGCTTCAAACCTGCCTTGCTACACACCAGTGTGGTCTTACAGAAGGTTTCTCTAGTGGACCCTCAAACACAATGCCTAGAAGGGTGTTGGACGTGTCAGCTTCAAACGATAGGCAGATTATAAAGCTCATTGAGTCAAATTCTGTGCAAAGCTCGTATATATGCTTAAGCCATTGCTGGGGTGGCTTAATACCCATTCAAACCACCACAGTCAACCTGCAGAGTCACTTGACAGGCATACCGTTGGGAACCCTTCCAAGAACTTTCCGGGACGCGGTTGAAGTCACGAGACTTCTCGGCCAACGCTATCTATGGATAGACTCGCTTTGTATCATACAGGATGATTATAAAGACTGGGAAGAGCAGGCTGTTCAAATGGCAAGTATATATCAGAACGCTTACGTCACGCTAGCGGCTACAAAAGGAGAAAATAGCGAAAGCGGGCTGTTCAATGAAGAGAGCAAGTTCAAACCGACTGAGCTGTCAATCCTGGATGAAGAGGGGCGGGAATTCTCCTTGTTCTGCCGTACTGGCATTCCACATTGGTATCGGATACAGTCCACACCGGGAAAGATATCATCATTTTTGACGTATCCAGCCTGGGTAAAAAGGTGGTTCCCGTTGTTACTTCGTGCTTGGGTCTTACAGGAAAGATTGCTATCCCCACGGATCCTACATTTCGGTCCGGCAGAGTTGCTTTGGGAATGCTGCGAAAGGTTTACCTGCGAATGCCGCGATAACACCGATGCAAAGTATTCTCAGTTCTATCCCAAGGCCGCCCACAACCGGGCATTGAATGGAGACTCGAAAATGTCTCGATCAAGAATATGGTGCAACATAATTCAGGCATATACGAACCTACACATCACCAAGCATAGCGATCGCTTGCCAGCCCTACAAGGTATAGCGCGTCAATTATTTGCCAAGGAATGGCCACGAAAAGTGATATGTGGGTTGTGGGAAGGCTCGATGATTCAAGACTTGCTATGGAATGGGAATGTACCCGCTAAAATAGCCAGGGTTAGTATGGAGCAGATACCGACATGGTCGTGGTCATCAATACGCCTAAACGTCTACTACAGACCAGACGCAAGGACTGTTGTCGAGCATGCTATTTTCCGAGGGTATGAACCGATTAGCAGCCATCAGCAAGACAGCCCGATCATACTGGCAAAGTCGATCAAGATATCGGCGTTTTTGCTACCTGGTACAATCCGCTACGAAGATTCACATCCCCTTGCTCACCACTCGTACGTATCGACCTTTATCACTTTCGTGTTCGATGCTGGTCTGCCGCTGGTGAGACATGAGAACGAAGATAATTGGTTGCTCAAACTCAAGATTCTTATGATATTTCCGGACTGGGACTTCAGTGTGAAGGACGAACACCACCTTGAAAGTGGAAGCGTAGTTTACTGTCTGCTTATGGCCACAAACTATTCTACCGAGGGGCGCGACGAGATCTGTCTTCTTGTTAAACATGCGGATAATGGACGGATGCATTTTGAACGCGTCGGATTGTTCGTTAGGAGACACATGTATGATTCTCCGTATGAGCCACAGGTCGGCCACCACTTGTCGCTTCGGGAGCTCTTTCAAGATGCAGACTGGACTACGATAACTCTCGTTTAACCTCAATATCTAGCTTAGAATTATATTTCTTAACATATGAAATACTTGATCGGATTATCTCGCGGATGATTTGGCTATACATACTACCTTCTGACAGGGTGACTTATGTCTATGTTTCATTCATTCAAAACTACGATACAGCTAGTGAGAAAAAAGGTTGGTTGGTTGGTTGGTATTGATTTTCGTCCTATAGACTTGGCCATAAGCCTTTTATCTACATGAGCCTCCCGTGGGGTATTGTAGGACGTGCCTACAGCAACCTGTGGCAAATCTTGTAGTAAGCTGCTAGTGATAGCCTATTATGCCTGTCTTCCCTTACTATAGAAGAACCTCTAGGAGTAGATCCCTATAAATCTACTAGGTGTTTATCGTACTTTCCTCTTCTTCCTTTAGTGCTCCTTGTAATCCTATACTTTCTTCCTCTAGCCTTACTTTAAGAGTAGTTTAGTATTCTTATATCCTCTTAAGTAAAAACCTTATAGGGGAAAAGCTTAAAGGGTTTAAATAAGTAGTAGTAGGCGACTTAATACTAAGGTATTAGAGGAAAGTTTTCCCATAGCGCACATAGATTTTTGTAAAATTATTAAGAGAGGAGCTAGGTTCGAACCAACGCTTTTTCCTAATAGTGGCTTGAAAGGAGAGCAACCAGATCTAGCGTTTCGCCCACTAGACCATCCCCCCGTGAGAAAAAAGGAGGGAGGTACAAAGACAATAAGTTCGATTGAATTATAACAGGTCGTTGCACATTAATGTACATTGACACTACGCAGCCTTCAAAGCGCCCCATGACACTTTACCCCAAAAATCCAACTTCCGCTACTTTTCAACTTGGAATCGAAAAACTCCCATCGCAACCAACCCACCCATAGTCCCGTCATCACTCCAACTAATCATCACCTCGCCTTTTTCGAGCCTGCTCACCCAAAGATGCGGATAGACACAATACCTCATCCCTGCCTTGTCAATAACCTTTGGCAACTCGCCCACCTTCTCCACCTCCCACGGCCCTTCTGGCCTCTCCGCAACACCAACACACAACTGACTAGTAGGAAATTTTTCACACCCGATCCACATATACGGCTTGCCCACTGGCGCAAACTCAGGAACATAAACAACAACGCCCTGCCCCTGCCCAGACAAAACAGTATGTTCAAGAGCACCAAAAGGACCAAAAGGAGGCTCAAACACCTTCCCCCACACGCCATTCTTCATCAAAAACTCATAATTTCCTACATCACAAAAGTCCGCACAAGTCGAAATCCGCGCGAGATAATCGTCCAACCCAAGATGCGACCCAATCCCCGAGACAAGATAAGTAAACCCATCAGGCGCCGCAAGAGTAGAAATATTACCCCACAGCGGACCATCGCCATTGAAAAGAGGAAAACGACTACACCTCTCACACGAAATTTCCCCCGTCGCGCCATCGACCTTAACCTTCGCAACCCCAACCCCATTCTGCCTCACAGCCTCTCCCCCACACGTCTCAACCTGATCGTAAAACAACCACCCCTCGCACCCTCCACTCCCCGGGATCTCCACCACGCCGCCAAAACACCAGTTAACAATACGCCTGTTTTCAGCTTTGTTGCGCTCGTCCTCGCAGAATGCGCGCTCCGTGTCGGAGTAGGGAATGAATTCGGGCACTTTTGCTGAGGAGCAGAGATACTCGCTTTTTGTGGGGTCGTCGAGGTTCGGAATCCGGGCGATGCTGTTGTTTGTTACGCCTTGGAAAGTGCCGGCGTCGTCGAAGCAGAATGTGTCGCCGAACATGTAGTAAGTATGGCCGCCGAGTTGGATTGAACGCCCAAGGTCACGGGCATATTTGCGAGTGGAGGAATCGAGTATTTCACCCATTATACGGGTATCTAGAAGTTTGGGTGGCCATGATAGATGGGGGGTTTTTGGAGATGATGTGGGTTTGGTGTTGTCTTGGTCTTGGCTTTTATCTGGTGGTGGGGATATGGGTTGTTCGAATTTGCTTTTGAAGTCGCTGAGGGTGGCTTTGAGTTTTTTCATTGTTGAGGCGGAGGTGGGGGGGATGTTAGGTGGATGGGATGGTTGCGCATGTGGTTGTCAAGCGGGAAATGATAATTACTTGAAGTATGTTTCCTGTTTATCTATGCACAATGATGTCAGATGGTACTGGGGTAGGCGCCGCTACTAATATCCGCATATTTATCCTTGAACCAAACTATTTCTTTACTTCCCGCATTAGAGCCATCCTAGTTTTAAGTGACAGAGCTGCTACTAACTTCCACGCTTGAAAACAATCACGTACGTGACTCAAAGCGCTCTCAATGAGCCTAGGCATTCAAAGTCGAGAATGATTTCAACAGCAAGCTCTTTGTGAATATGAAATATTTAACGTAGTTTATAAGCGAGCTGTCAGTACAAGCGAGCTGTCAGCCCCATCAACATTTCACAACGCGTTATCTATTTACAACAATGGCTCAACCAA
>JAFISD010000452.1:0-11178 GCA_022560085.1 Helminthosporium solani
AGGTATAGTAGAGTAGGATAATACTATCTAGGATATCTAGTAATACCTAGATAGCCCTTTATTTATAATCCTAGTATTCCTAGGTAGGGCCTATTAGGTGTATACCCTAATTGACTTAGGGTACTAGTACTATAGTGTAATAAGTAAGGAGGCTGCTAGGCTAGTAGAGGTAGAGTTTATTACTATCCTACCCTAGTAGCTCTAATAAGTGATAGGAATACTAGCTAGGAAGTATATTATCTAACTAGTAGTATTCTTATATAATATTAATAGTTAGTCTATAACTATAGTAGCCTATATAATTAGTAGGCTAGACTATAACCTTATACTTAGTAAACCCTAGCTTAGCTAGGAGGGCGTTATACTAGACATTATACAAGGCGAACTATAAATCTAGAAAGCTAGAGGATTAGTTATTATAGAGAGCTAATAGCGTTAGTTAAAATAGGGATCTATATATAAGATATCTAACCTAGAACTTAATAGCTAGCTTATAGGGAAGAATAAGTAGGATTAGATATTAGTATATACTATAAATATCTATAATATTACCCAAGTCCTCTCTATAACACTACCTTAAGGGGATAAGATAGATAACTTTATAGAGGATAGTAAGCCTTTACCTTATAAATTTATAGCCTTCTTAGTGCTATTTAACTAATTAAAGGTAGAAGGACTACCCTTATACTAGGGCTATAACAACTACTATATCTATCTAAAGCGTAATAAATATAGGGACCTTCCTAAAGCCCTATAGGGCCTACTCTATAGTATACTACATGAATAACTTATAGACCTATAATATTAGCTTATAGATCTTTTTAATAAAGGCTAGGTCTAGGTAAGCTCCTCCCTAGCTAGGGCCCTAGTCCTAATAGCGCGTAAACTAGGTAGGAGATAGTAGCTTTGCGTAGACTACTAGGGCCTTAACGTGATTACTAAGCTAGACTATTACCTACTCCTATTAATTAAGGAAACCCTCTATATATTATCCTTAGTAAAATAGTTTACTAAACTAGATATCTAAGTAGCGTTCTACTATATCTAGGTAGTAGAGGGCTAGGAATAGCTTACTACTTTCTATATATATTTTAGACTCTATAAGTAGCTAGTATACCCCTTTAGGTTATTAGGGGCACCCTCTATATTTTAGTAGTATATTAATATAGCCCTAGGAGAGACTCTAGGGGCCTTTGTTATAGTATACCTAGATAATATCCTTATCTACTCCTTAGGCTCTAAGTAGGACTATAATACTAAGGTATAGTAGATCCTAAAACTCCTCTAGAAGGTAGGCCTAAATATAGACCTATAGAAGTACAAGTTTATAATAAAGGAGATTAAATACCTAGGGTATATTATTAAAGTAGGTATATTAATCTACCCTAACCCTACTAAGATCTAGGTAATCTAGAGCTAGGAGGCCTCTATAATAGTAAAAGGTATATATAGCTTTATAGAGTTTATAAACTTCTACTATAATTTTATCCTAGAATTTACCTAAATTATAGCCCCCCTCTACGCCCTTACTAAGAAAGGTACGCCTTTTTAATAGGATAAAGTAGCTACGTAGGTATTCTATATCCTAAAAGGGGTATTTATATTAGGCCTAGCGCTAGTCTAATAGGACCCTTAATACTTAATAATAGTAAAGGCTAACTACTTAGGTAGTATACTAGAAGGCTACTTATTATAATATATTAAAGGTATTCTATACCTAGTTATATACTACTTAGCCCCCCTAATATTAGCCTAGTAGAATTATATAATCTATAATAAGAAACTCTTAGCTATTATAGATTACTTCTATACTTAGACTTTAGAATTCTAGAGTATCTCTATCCTATTTAAGGTCCTAATAGACTATTAGAACCTCTAATAATTTATAAAGGTTTAAAGGCTAAGTAAGTACTAGTACTAATAGGTAGAATTCCTCTCCTATTTTAGGTATACTCTAGAGTACTACCTAGGCTACCTTATAGCCTACCTAGACGCGCTAAGCTACTATCTACAAGACTAGTAGGATAAACTAGTATATAAGGAAGCCCTAATAACACTAGTAGTAGTCTAGGCTACTATAGGATAAGCTATAACTAATAACTAGATAAAGCCTATAGGGTACTAGATCTTTACTAGCCCTTACCTATAATAGCTTTAGGATATTATAGTATAAAAAGACCCCTAGTACCTAGCCTAGCTTAAGGTAGTTATATAAAAGGACTATAAATTCCCTATAGAAGCTTCTATAGATTAGTAAATTAAGGACTACGTAATAAGCGTATATAGTATACTACTATAGTAGGGAGTTATATAGCTCCTATCCTAGGAACTACTAATAACTATAGTAATCTAGGAAGCTTATAAGTTAGTACTAGTAGAGCACCTAGGAAAGAATATAATATTCTAGTTAATATACTATAACTACTACTAGGATAGAATATTAAAAGATATAGCGTGATATATATAAAACTACTATTACTAGGGTGTAAGAATATTATAGAAAAGGCGCTAGGGACTACTCTAGCCTCTCCTAGTTATAGACTAGTACTAGTTATAAATCTCTATAGACTTTATAATAGACCTTCCTATAGGCTATAAGGAAGCCCTATAATACCTACTTATTATTATAGACTACCTATCTAAGTATATTTAGCTTAAAGCTATAGAATCTATATTAGCTAAAGTATACGCGTGCTACTTTAGAGATATCTAGTAGCACTTCTAGGGGTTTCTAACCTCTATTATTACTAATAGAGGGTTAAATTAGCTTAGTGTATTTTAGTCTACGTTATATAAGATAGTTAGGATTAAGTAGCTTCTATCTACTATATACTACCCCTAGATAGATAGTAAGATAGAGTATATAAACTAGGAAGTATAGGTAGTTCTAAGAGTTATAGTATACTTTAAGTAAATAGACTAGCCTAAATACTTACCTATATATTAACTTACCTTAAATAATTATAACTTAAGTATAACTAGGGTTAGCTTAAACCTCTTTTTTAATAGTTTTTATATAGTACCCCTATAAGAGGTTAACCTCCCTATACCCTCTACTTAGACCCTATAGGGATAGGCTATATAGTTTTTAGACTACCTCTACTAAGGAACTAAGCTAGTAGGGGTAGTAATTATATTTACCTAGTAATAAGTATAAGAGGTAATAAACTACTCCTATAAGATAGCTAAGGTATTCTACGTTAAAGATAAAGTATAGTTTTTACTACGTAATATAAAAATAAACTATCTAAGTAAGAAGCTTAACTAGCTCTAGCACTAGTATATAATTACTATAGTTCCTTTACTACTTACTATTACCCTAGACTTCCTAGGGGACTTCTATAAAATAGTATATATAGACCTAGTTAAATAAGCTAGAGATAACCCTCTACTAATATAAATACTATAGGATAAACACCTAGGCCTAGTACTCTCTATATAGGAAAATAACTCTACCCTCTATAAATAGGAGGTAGAAAAGATCCTCCACGCTAAGAATATACGTAGTAGAAGTAAGTAATAGGTCCTTATTAAGTAGAAAGATTAGATTAACCTAATATAGCAACCTTTAGAGGACGTAGAGGATATAGAAGCGCTTAATAAATTTAAGTAGTAATAAAGACCTATAACTTATAATAATAAACTACTATAAAGAGATAAATAAAGAAAATAGCCTACTATAGGACTATAATAGTAATATATATTAAACCTACTAGAATAGGGTATAAGTATAAGACTCTAAAGGGTAACTAAAAAGGCCCTTAGGCTAGTATAAAGTAAAATAATAGTTTATAGCTATAATAGGCCCTTAGTAGCAACTACTATATAATAGTTTAAAGCTATAATAAGCCTATAATAATAACCCTATTAATTCTACTTAGGACTAGAGAGGTTCTTATCCTTATTCTTATCCTCCTTAGGGAAATCTCTATACTAGCTCTAGGGGGTCTTACCTCTACCCCTACGTATATTCTTACTAGCCCTATAGTTAAATATAGAGAGCTTTCTTCCTAGGGATACTATAGCGCTACTATAGGCCTAGATAGGGGAATTTATCTTAATAATATAAGCTTACTCTAGCTTATACTAGAGGCGCTATATATGCTAAATTAGGGTCTTAGGGGGGGTAGGGTAGGCACTATAAGGGCGTAATAGAGTCTAGAGGGGGCTACGCCTACTAGTATTATAAATAAGAACTTTAAAGGTATCCTAGGTAGTTAAGTTAGCTATACCTAATATTATAGGGCTATTATAGCCCTAATATATAGGAAGAAAGGGACTATATATTAAGATAAAAGTAAGCCTCTTTAAGAGATAAAATATAGCGTAAGGCCTTAGAGATAAGCTTATATATATTATAGTATAGTATATTATTCTTATAGTAGACCTAAGTAAACGCTTAACTAGTAACCTAGGCTAAGTAACTAACCTTATTATTAAATATACCTCTATACTAGGATAGTATTATAATAAACTATAACGCCACTATAAGGGTATTACTAGGGGGAGTAGTAGGGGTAGATCTAGGGGTACTAAGGGCTTATTAACTATAATGTATAGAGGGGGTAAGGGGCTAGGTAGGGGCTCTATTATAGTAGGTAACTACTAAATAGTCTTTAAAATAACGCTAGAGGTAATAGAACTTAGGGGTAAACTAGTAGTAGGTACCTAATATAGGGTAACTAGGGATAGTACTATATATACCCCTAGTAGTAATATAGGAGTCTCTATTAGTAGCTAAAGTAATATAGTAATAGTACTAAGCATAGAGCGCTATATAAAGGTCTAGGTTATTAGCAAAGATTACCTCCTCCTTAATACATAACTTATAGCTATAGAAATAGGCTAAGTAGAACAAACTACGCCTAGGAATATACCTAAAAAGGTTAGCACTATAAATACCCTATAGGCCCTATATAGGCTCTATATAGACTAAGATAACTTACTTTACCTTACTAAACTTAGCTAATACTAAAATACACTTAGTATATATAATATTAAGGTTATCTACTAGTATATTATCCTTATTAGAGTTACTATCAACTTAGTACTAGCCTATATAGTGGATATAATAATAATAGAGGGGAGGCTATAAATATTAATAAAAAACTTCTATATATAGGCTTAGTATTATATATAGGGTTATTATAGGAGGTAGAGATACCCTTACTAGGACTATAACTAGGAGAATCTCTACCTACACTAGTAGTACTAATAGTAGCTATAAAAGAGAGATATAGAGATAGAATAATTAGGTATAATTAATAGAGAGAGGCTATAGGAAGACTATAACAGACACTAGAAAATAAGGCTAAGAGGCTAAAAGGATAAAGGAAGTAAGTAAAGTAAGAAAAACCTAGTACCTATATAGGCTATACTAAGCAAGCGCTAGGGCTGCTATAGCATAGGTATATAATTATCTATAGAAATACTATAGCATAGCGCTATAATTCCCTATTATACGCACTAGCTCCCTCTCTATTATATTATAGACCTACTATAGCGTAGTATAATAGCCTTCTAGGCTACCTTAACCTCCTAAATATAATATAATATAGGTCTAGCACTTACTATAGCTAAGTGTTAGAAAGGGAAGAGGGGGGTAAGTAGGGGGGTATATAAGGGATTTAGGCTTTGCCTAAACCTAGTAATATAGCCCTACTATAGGGCTATACTAGCCCTAAGACTGCTAAGGACTAGAATAGGTTAAATAGCTAGTAAAGGGTTTCTACCCCCTTTTCTTCTTCCTTATAAATAATAATAACTTTTATTAACGCCTATTATAGTTCTACTTTAGGGCTAGTCTATAATAGTTACTCTATTTAGTTAAACTAGTTATCTATTAGGATAGAGTAGTTCTATAGGTAGTATAGGCTAGCGTTATTAGCTAAGGTTTAGGCGTATATAAGGGTTGCTTTGTTATATCTTTAAGTTATAATTATAATAATAACTAACTTTCTTATTATTATTTCTCTTTTTTTATAGAAGTCTATTAGGATTAGTTAGTAGTTATATTAATTTCTATAGTATTAGAGTTTATATATAAAGTCTATATATATAGATCTATAGTTCTTTAGTATTAATTTAGAAAAAACCTTATATTATTATTATAAACAATAATAAAGCTTATATATATATTTAAATCTATTAGTAAGGCTTTTTCTACTAACTAATATTTTTTATTAATAGTATAGAAAGAATAGTATTCTAACTAGGGCTAAAGTAAGGCTACTACTTAGTATTTAAGCCTACTAACAAGCTTAAAAATTACTAAGCGGCCTTGATTAGCCGAGCTTTTTCCTTGGTGGGCTGAGCTACATCCTTATCAAAGGAAGGTAACGACTGGTAATTCATTGTAATTGTGCGAGGGTCATCGAGAAATAGAACATGGCCTTAAGAGACGGTCATTCAGGAGCAGCTGTTCCACAGCTTCAGAGTCTCAACGTATGGTCGTAGAAATTTCAATAGAAAGAAAATGACAAAAGGGGGTGCAGCGCAAATTCTGTAGATACTATTACTGCCTACTATGGATTGTAGCTACACTGTTAGCGTAGATACCGGGTATGTAATTGACCCCTGATTCAATGCGATTATAATAACGTTTACACCAAAATCTTCGTCTATTTCGCTACTTAGTTCAGCACGCGCTAACCTCCAGGTGTATCAGGGAATGGTCTCCGTTCAAAAGCTTTATACACAGTAAGTCAACGAGATGGAGATCATGCTTAACTCTTTAGAAGAGCCTTTTGCAGTAGATAGAAAAAGTACTGTGTAAAAAGGTTGTTTTATTGGTGTCAAGATAGAGGCTAGCTATATACTCCATACTCAGCGACCGCGCTAGTAGTGTAGATAAGAACGATCTATAGCACCTTTGTCTGGCCTGAAGGGGTATTTACGCCAGAACGTTATCATAGGGCCACTTGTTTCAGGTATGATAGCAGAAGAACCATTTATCATACTCTTCTGAAAATTACAGGAGTGCCATTTTTATTGGCTTTATACTATCTCAACACTGGTATACTGGTCTTTGCTTTATTAACTACGAGTTAATGCTCAAAAGCGAGCATACCTATTTTCGACTTAAAGTAGAACAACAACAGAAACACGATCTTGCGAAAAGGGGCCAAATCCATGTTTCATATCCCATTCAGACAGTTGTGACACTTCCTGTTATTCCCATTGACAGCATAATGTGCTCTATAGCTTCCATATCATATGTGTTGCAGATGGTCACGTGATGATCTCTGTAATGACCTCAGTGCCTTCGCGTCTGCCCGCCTACTTGTAGCTGCCCTACCCTTAGCTAACTACACCTCACTAGATCCGCATATAAAAACTTCTTTGTATAGTATAGTATTGACCTCCCTCATGGTTCCCCCGGTGACCCGTCTATTGCACCCTGCCTACCAGACCTTAACGATCAAAAGCACCTCTGACCTCTGCGTCGCACAGACGCGGCGCTAGTCTTTAAATTGTTTCTGAGAAGATTAGTGTTGTTGCTGTCGACCAAGATTGATATTGAAGAGCGTTTCTTCACGAGCAAAATACCAGTGAGTATAAAGTGTTCAGATCTTAGGCGAGCAAAATATGAGCAAATAATAGATCATACGCAAAGCTCTTAGATACTTGTATTCAAATAGCGGTATTGTTGTATTGCATGCGTTGTATTGGTATCAATCTAAGTTCAATTCATCTTGGGATACGGTCCAAACATTACCAAACAGGCGCGGCAGCTCATCGCATCAAGCAATCAAACTTGTATTAGTATCAGCTAGTCTAATTCTAACTCGGAGTCGTAATAAAAGTAGTCTACATACCATGTTTTAATTCATCTGCAAAAACCACGTGGATTGTGAACAATCCGTTTGATGGTAACACATCGACTGCGAGGCCACATTCAGTAATAGTAAGTCATCATCAAGCAAAGATATACATTCTAGGGCTGCTACAGTTTGATTGATATGTTAGTACCTGGAAGATAGTAAAATCTTCATAGCTCCCCCTCTCTCTGTTCCGCATTAAGACAAAATTTTATGAACACGTCACGCGTCGCACCACTGCGTCCTTTGACTTTTCGCATATGTGTTTATAACTAAACAAGATATCCGATTTTCAGTCACATTAGAAATGCAAATCATTAGCGGAAACGTAGACAAAATAAATCTGTAATACAAGGCTACAATTCAACTCTTGTCTTCCTTGACGCCTTAACGCATCAGTGCTCTCATACTTTCCGGCCTGGGAATCATCCTGCATTTGAACGCCTCAGGATGGCTTGTCAGGCCATTGGTCAATTTTACCTTGGGTATCTCCACTTTCCCCGTGAGAGGACTTCTCCATCCTTCAATGCGAATAGTAGAAAGGAGGTTTACAATAACGATCCAAACACTAGCCTCTGCCAAGTGCCTTCCAACACAAACACGACGGCCAAAGCCGAATTGGCCTTTTGGAAAGGGTTCTCCACGTCCACCGTCCGATTGTGGGATAAAGCGATCAGGATCAAATTCGTCTGGATCATGGTAAAGTTCTTCATCGTGAGTCATTGCTCTTGCGTTTGCGTAAATGAACGACCCTGCTGGAATAAAATAGTCCTTGTATGTGTCGTCTGCAATGCTCCTATGGGGCACACCAACCGGAGAGACTGGACACCATCGAAAGGTTTCTTGTAACACGTAATCGATATAAGGTAGTCTTGATCGATCATCGAAGGTGGGCAGCCGACTTCCTGGAGTAATTACCATATCAATCTCTCGCCGGGCTTTTTCCTGAATATCGGGATGGAGGACCATATTGAGGATGAACACAACCAAAGTGCTCCACGTTGTATCTTGGCCAGCTGCATAGGTTGCTCCTGCAGCACCTTTGATATCTTCAATAGTTAACTCCTCAGGCTCACCCTTATCAAGCCTCTTCTGCCTATCACTTAGCAACGTCCGTATTAGGGAAGCTTCCATTGTCTGTTTCTCTCCAACAGCAAACGGCGCCTCGTGGATTTGGCGAATTGCCCACCTCCAGTCTCGTGCGAATTTGAGGCTTCTATCGCGGGCAAGCCAATTAGGCAGAGTCTTGAGAATTGGGAAAAAGTCGACAGGCGTCCCTGCAGGTGCGCCTCCATGGCCAAGAGCATAAGATGCATCGACGGCCATTTGGATAAAAGGATCATTGTCATTGTCTATCCGAACACCAAAACCGATACCCATGACCACAGCTGTAGCGAACCTCCGCATGATGCGTTCCCAATCCTCAGGTCTGTTACTGATGCCTTCGATCAATGTTCTGGCCTCCTTCTCCTGCAGTGATCGGTACTGGACAATACTACTCTTCTGGAAAGTCTTTTGCAAAACCTTTCTGTGCATCCGAAACTTTGCTCCCCATCGGAGAAAGGTCAATGTTGCGCTCCAACCCATGACTTCGAATAAGACGAAGCGGGGCCGGTCACAGTAGTTCGCTCCTCGCTTATCGAGTAGGTCGATGGCGCTGGAAACGCTATTGAGCACGATAATTGACTGTCCAAGGACGTTGAAAGAGAGAATATCGCTTCCATAGTCCTTTGATAATTGTTGATAGTAGAATTCGGGATTGTCAGTGGGAATGGTTCGGAGGTGGCCGATGATAGGTTCTCCTTGAGGCCCTGGAGGGAGGGGTAGCCCTCCCGATCGCCTCTTGAATGAATAATATGACGCGACTCTCCAGGCGATGAGAACAGTAAGAAGAGAACCCACAATCGTGAGTCGAGGGTAAAGTATGAGGAGAGACATGCTGAATGTTCTTCGATCGATTCAATGGGTGTGAATTCGGATCGGGAACGAAGCGTCTCGGTGATTCGAAATCAGCTACATACATACATGCTGTACGAGGCATGTATAACCATGGATACCCTCGCGATGGAGATAAAGCGAGGATCAGGGTGCTGTTGCAAAGTGAGGCAGCATTTGCCTTTTCGGCCCCAAAATGTCAATACAACCAACCCTGCGCACACGGAATTGAACCACGGAATCCTTGCCTTGAAGCATACGTTTAGTTAGATCCATCAACCTTACATTTTCCCTTGTTGGCCAAAACCCTCTATTATACCCTTGCGATTCACTGTTACAAGGCTAGAATCTTCACTTTATATGGCTGAATATCGTCTTACCTAGTGGAATGTTGGGCGCAAGCATCATGATGAAACCGACGCCCCCAACGATAGATCCCAACGCCACCAACACCGACCGGCACGTCAACGTCACTTCTGACATTCATATCGAAGTTGCATTCAAATGCATTTGAACTTCCATTAAATCCACCTGAGAACTTGCTCAATGCTTCCTTGCATGGGTAGGGTATCATCCTACGATTTCTAATTCTTGCATCATTCGCAGATGGTCTTACGTAGTAGGTCAAATGTTAGTGGATGGAAATTAAAAGTCACTCCAGTCACATTCACAGCTATCGGTGTTCAGCGCCCAAGGCTCTGTCCAGTAGTAGACCAGTGACTAGTAGTGCTATGGATGTCTGTGAACGCTGACACAGCTTCTTCCAACTTGGTCTACGTGTCTGTATAGCACTTGCAGTTAAGACGATGGGTGTAAGGGTGTGATACAGCTCCTTCTTGTGCCTGGACAAAGTGGCGAGATATATTCACTATCTACTGGCTAATTGATGGGGCGATTGTTGGCTCTTCGAGAATGACTCGGGAAGGGCTGCGAGACTACCTGAAGTTTGCGTCCATGACAAGCTGGCATTCATCGGCCTATACAGTTCTTGATACTGTCCACTAGACGGAATATCCGGATTTACCGACCACAAAACCTCTTCTCCACCAGCCGTAATGGCATATACAGCGTTGCAGAGAGAGCTATGGCGACCTCCAGCCCAATATCTCCTGTGCCTTTTGCAATAGGACCTACAAACCAAAGTTGATCCATACACGGTACCACCAGGCCAAAACAAAGAACAACGGCCCCAATTGCGGCGACACCCGGCGGAAGTTTTTCCCTATCATCCCAAGCTTGTGGATCTTCTGTGTACGTATTAAAACGCGATTTACGGAAGATGATATGCTCAACGATGACAACGCTGATGAAAGCTGCAGCCCAGTAAGGTGCCCGTGCGCGTAATGCCCCCCGTCGCGTAATGCCCCACCAACATCATAATAGCCTCAACAAAAATAAGGCTATTAAGCTATATAGAAATAAT
>JAFISD010000453.1:0-11127 GCA_022560085.1 Helminthosporium solani
TTTAACCTGGTGGGAAATTAAACAAATATAAAAGCATATTGTAAATTTTCGCTTTAAATTGAGCCTCTATTTTGCTATATTTTTAATAAATAAGTTGGGGTCCGGGGTGGAAATCCTTTTTTTGCCCCCCCCCCCCCCCCTCATCATACATGCTTCTTTGCCGCGAGTTCCTCATTGAACCGACGAAAACACAAACCTCCGCGTGAGCCTGACAGAATATCCACCAGCCAAGATACATGGCCAAAGAAGTGCAGAAGTGGTATATATAACAGCACATGAGAACGAACGAAGCCTCCCTAATCCCCTTGCGTATCCACATAACACCCGCCAGTCCACTCGTTCCGTTCACGCTGGGAGTAATCAAAAGCCAAACAACAGAAAACAAAGGCATTCACTAGCGACAGATATGAAGGGGAGTACATAGAATGGAACATGGAGAGGCTTGAACCACCAGCGTACAAATCAAGGAAAGATAGCGCTCAAACGCGAGTGGGGAATATGCACGGTTTGCGCCAGGATGGACTGAAATCCATTGCAATCCATGTCCGGAACGCCGTAATCAACTAGGTAGATAGCAGATGGAACAAGTCGAAAGTTCGCTAAATGCGGAAAAATATAGGTACGAAAGGAATGGAGTGGTGCGGAGATCGCCGTCGCTGGCCATGGGGTGTGATGACTTGAGCTTGAGGGTCGCCGTGTGGAGTCACTGTCAGCTCACTCGTCTTCGTCGACCCCGGCTTCCACCCTCTGGACGTTGCGCGAGGACTTCGCGCAGTTGGGGATCGTCCTTGTCTTTGTCGAGGTGGTGAACTCGTACGTGTCTGTATTGGTCAGTTTTTGGTGCCAATATCACGGTTTGCTGCGTGACCTACCTTTGCAGATTGTCGGGTCTTGGGTACTTGTGTTCTCGGTCGGGACAAAAAGGGCACACGTAACCAGGGGAAGCGTGCACAAGGCCATGCCGTATCATCTCGTTTTTCCGCTTAAATCCCTTTCCACCTTCGCTTCGTGGGCATCCGGGGACGGGACAGAAGTGGGGTCGTGTCTGCGAGTGTACATTTGCATGTGAACTGGAGAAAATGTTAGAAATCGACATTGTATCGTTCGGACGTCTGAGACATTACTTTAGAAGATACTGTGTCTGAAATGGCGCAGCGTTACACCCAGGATATTCGCACCTGAAACTGCCCGCTCCATGTGACGGTACATGTTGTATGTTTGGCCCGACAAGAGGCGGCAGCGTTCGTGAAAGCGCACCATCCACACTCAACCTATGCGAGCCCGGACTTAGACTTTCCGAGCTCTGGTGACTGTCCGCTGTCGTCGCTGAATGTATGGTGGCTGAATATGGCCCCGCATCAGATGCTTGCGAAGGTCTGCGCGTGGTCAAAAAAGCGAGCTGTTGTCCGGTTCTCAGGAATGGATCTCGTCCTTGCACGTCGCTGCTTCCCCCAGGCGAAGCAGCACTAAGAGGGTACGCGCTTCCGGGAGATAACGAGGTAATTGAAAGCTGCCGGCTGACTGATGTGGGCGATTGGCCCATCGACGATATGGACTGTCGATGCGAGAGCTGCGAATGCTCCTGCGCGGCTGTTTCTGCCAAGTCGCTTAGATGGCGAAAAGATGGGAGTTGTTGTTTTTGGCTGGGAGAAGTCGCCGATCCGGCTTGTGGGGGCGACTGGGGCGTCTGTAAAGCTGGAAGTTTTGTAGTGTCTGCCCGTGGCGGCGGTATTGTGAGTCCAAGAAGGCGGGGCGATGCAATGGAGGATGTGTGAGCTTGCCCATTTGAGATTGAGTCGCGGCGTTCTGCGCCTAGAGATGGCGACGTAGCATGTGTGGTTGAGCCAGGCGATGGTGCTTCTACTGAGCTTGATTGCGTTCCGTTTGTGCCAACCCCACTCGAGGAAGCATCCGATCTGGAAGACTCATTGCTGAGAGTGTTGCACTCTTGACCATCTGACTCCACAACAGAATCTCGATGTTCTCGATGTACAGGGAGCGGGGTTTTGAAGACGGGGATGTGTGTTGCTGTGACGGAATTTGCGGAGGCATCCAACGCTTTTTGGGCTACTGCTGATAGATATAGTGGGGGAATATCCGCCGTTCTCGAGCGACCGAGCGCGGGTTGAGATGTTTGGGTCATTGGCGACCGTTCGCTCATCTCGTCGTCGTCTCCGTCCGATCCCGAATCGGAATTGAGGGCGCGTTCGCCGACTTCTCTTGCAATATCCGGTCGATTGGGGTCCATGATCCGGATGAGGACAAAATCGCCCTGGCTAGGCCTCGTCTTCCTCCGATTAGACTTTTTGCGTCGTCGGGAAGAGGGAGAACTGACGTTCTGGATGGCGGCGGATATTTTGATGTGATGGGTCACTGCTGGCGGCGGCGAGGGAGATGGTGTCGCCCTGGGCTTGAAGGGAAGCAGGCCTGGAGATCGTGGGAAAGCGTCGTCGGAGTCGTAATGGAGTGACATAAGTTGGCCGACGATGAGGCTAGTGAGCGTAGCCTCGAATCACAAATGGCAAGCAGACAAGCAAGCAGGCAGGCAAGAGTGAGGGAACGATGGACCATGTATCTGACAGGGAGCCCAGGAAGGGGCGAGGGGCACAGTGCGGCAGAGAAGGCAGGTGCGAAGGCTAATCACAACGAGGCCAGGCTGCGCGGTGGTCAGCACGGCATGGGTGCGTGTATGGAAGAGAAGGGGAGGTTGAGTGAATGGGACGAGTGAATGGACGGATGGCTGCAGACAAACAAGACGAAGCCATGGCAGCGCGGCAGTGGCTGGCTTGTCAGAAACATGAATCGTAGAGAATATATAGCGAAAGCAAGCGCGATGGCATCGGTCGTTGTAGATAGCGCGAGACGAGCAACGAGACGAGCAAAGAAAGCAGTGAGAGGGTGTCTGACGGAGATCAATTGGGATGCAAAAGGAGAGAGAGAGAGAGTACAAGAGTAGGAGGTTGGTGGGGCAAGGGAGAGAGGAAGAGAGAGATACATGTCTGTATATGGGAAGATTGCGGCTCTGCGAGGGGGGGTGGTGGAAACATACCCGAAAGTGCACCCTTTCAGCCTCACGACGGTGGAGAAGCGACGGGTGCCGATGCCGATCTCAACATCTGTCAACCAAGGCGCTGGCTCAACGAACGCATGGGGAAGAGGATTCGCAGGGGCCGTGTGCCCGTGATGCTCTGAAGCTTGTGAGCTTTGAAGCAGGCGACGGGAGGTGAAGACGGACAGCTGGCTGCAACTGCGCGTGCTGACCGACGGGCTGGTGTTCTGTTTCCGTTGCGGAGTGGTGGCCGAGGCTGGCTGGTCTGGCTGGCCTGGCGGTGCTGGGTGGGCCAGGAAGCGCGTAACGGCTCCAGCTGGGAAAGGTGATGGATAGAATGAATCTACCTGGAGCACGAGAGAAGGGAGGGACAGGATATCTAGAAGGCTGTGGAGGGAGGGTCAAGGATCGAGGGTCTGGCTGCAGTGTTTCGTTTGGAGGTGGAGGGCGAGGGCGAGAGCGAGGGTGAGGGCGAACGGGAGCCATCAGCGCGAGCGAAGCGTCAACACGAACCCTCGAGGGAGGGAACTCTTCAGGCTTAGAGGCGCAGTGGCAGCAGGCTTTGCAAAGGAGCCGCCGTCCACTGTTGTCGAGGCCTCGCCCTTGGCTTGGGACGTCAGCCTCAGGTCGGCCGTCTCTCCTCTTACCCCCCCCGCATGGCTGGCATGGCTGGCATGGCTGGCATATACTCGCTATTTTAATAGTGCGTACACACTCCGTACAAAGCCTAGTAGATGTCTACGAGTCCATCTATCTATTGCTGTATATGCATGTACCCTGCCGTCTCCAGCGTCACCGCCCGAAGGCGGCAGTGTGTCAGTACCGCCATGGACAAACAGTAACAAACACATGTGCGGAGTATGGAGTAATAGAGACACGTCAGTAATCAAGTACCTAAAAGTAAGTAAACAAGTAGCGACCTCTTCGGTTCACACTGATAATCGTGCTCGGCTTCGTGCTCGGCTTCGTGCTCGGTCTTACTCATGTACGGAGCAGTAGTTATACTCTCGGCATCAGATGCCCGGGACTGCCCACGCCGCCCTTTATCCTTTATACGCCGCCTGACTGCAGTGACTGCTTGCTATTGCTTGCTGCTGCTGCTATTGCTTGCTGCTGCTACTATTGCTTACTACTGCTACTATTGCTTACTACTGCTGCCGTGGTAGGTCGAGAACGTCCGCCCTAACCCCGCACTCCACTCATGCTTGGAACCACCTCCCTGTTTGGGCGCTGCCAGGATACATTAATTAAGAAACAAAATATAAAAAAAACACTCAAGTGCTCTCTCATCGTTTGCATGTCTGCTTCCAGCCTATGTACCTGTTCCTACTATGTACCTGCCTGGCCTGTGTAGCTGCGAGCCGCTATGCTGTTTCTCGTATGGCGAGTGAGATGCAGATGCATTCTTCCTGGTTTCCCCCCCCACCACACTGCGCGCCAACCGTCCAATTCTCATCCTTTTCCACCCGCCCTCCTCGTGCTCCCGTGCTCCCCTTGCCTATCATACACACTTGTTGTTCTCTACCCCAAACCCCTCTAGGAGCCATCGCGCCATCCATCCCGAGTTGCCCTCACAAGCCCATCACCTGACCGTCTATACAATATCCATGCAAGCCTCACCCGCCGAAAGCGGCATCGCCTCGCCGGCCCACCCGCACAGTGCGGCTGACGAGCAAACGCCCTGGAGAAGAAGAAGAAGAAGAAGACGAAGAGGAATCGAATGCGCTTAAAGGGAAAAAACTAGTTGATGCGTACCTTGGAGGCTCAATTAAACCTGCGACTTGCCGCCGAATCCGGGGATGCCCGTCCACTGCTTGCCGTCTGGTAACCTCGGCCGCCCAAAGTTCTCATCGAGATCGAGAATCACCTTGAGTGCGTTGCGACTGCGTAGATACGGCAGCGGCGCTTTGGCCTCGGCAAGCCCAACCCCGGGTTCGACATGCCCGTGAGCGCCCTCATCCGTACTGTGGCCAGGCATGGGGAAGTTTCTGCAAAGCCCGTCAGCAATAGACCCATTGTGCCATCCGTCCCATGGCCTGGTACATATCAGACTCACCGTTGAAGCACCTCGTATCCAGCGAGCGTGAAGCCAAATTGAGGCGAGGATCGCATAATGCGTGCAGGCCCACCCTTGAAAAACGCTTTGAACCCTTCCTGTTGGTAGATGGTTTTCGCCGCATGTCGCAGCCCCGTGTACGATGCCTCACCTTTACGCGCTTCCACTTGCAGCCTTGTCTTGATGACGTCGCAGGGCGTTGTGAGATAAGCTGCGGGCATACCCGCAATGGCACCTGCCGTCAGCATCTGTACCACGCCGAGTGACTTTTGTGGGCTCTCGCCAAAGTAGTCTCGCTTCAGGTGGCTGTACGTTGGGAAATAGATGGCCGAGAAGGGTACTACGGCTTGTCAGCGCCAACATCTTCAAGCATGCCTTGGCTTGGGTGAACAAGCTTACCATCCCGCAGCAGACACGCGCTAGCTCCCTTGTACAGGCCAACAAGACCCAAGTTCCGGACGATCCAGAGAGCAGAGCGCTTCGGCGGAGCTGCTGCGCCGTCGAGATTCTTTGTGAGCTCGCCCTGCACCTGTAATCTAATTTTGACGATTTCAAGGGGGTTTGTAAAAACCTGCAGGAGGGATCAGTATCCAAGTAGACGCTCGAGAAGGGTAAGAATGCGTACCACTTGGCATCCACCTGCAGCTCCACCGGCGAAAAGCTCCCAAGGCCACCAAATTCTCCCCGTTGCCTTGTCTGTAAACTTCCCTCGCACCAAGTCATTGACGGTCAGCTTGATAGCCTTCTCGGGTGCCACGCCGACAAGCTGAGGAAGAACGCCAGAGTACAGTCCACGAAAACCTTCGTTCTTGACCACCCTCCTTGCGCAGTCAATCGAGTTCTTGTACAAGACCTGACCAACTGCTGAACTCCTCTGGTTTTGCATTCGCGTCTTGACCAGGTCAATCGGATACACCATAAATGCGCCGAAAGCTCCAGCTATTGAACCGAGTGCGAAATGGTGCACAGACTCCAAAATGTCGTGCAAGATAGACTTGGTCGATGCAAAGGCTTTCTGGCCAGCATCTTTGATAGCGCCCGTCTCCAGCGAATACGTGGTATGCCATGACGGGTCAAGAACGCGAGCGAAATCTCTCAGTCCGAGCCTTCCAGAGGGCTCGTCTAGACCGGCAAAGTGAAACAGAATATCGGCCTCCATGGGGGTATAGAGATTGAAGCGACTGATGCGCGAGGCTTCGTTCAAGAAGTCTGTGCGTGTGATTTTGCCGTCGACGCTCTTGCTGGCAGCATTGCGGACGATAAGCTCGACCATGTCCATCTGTTGGATCATGTTCTGGAAGGCGCGCACATTGGCATACGAGATTTTGCTGCCAGCCGAGATGTTGCATAGAGTAGGGAGGTTTTCGAGCAGGTAGTCGGACAGCTTGTGGCTTGCCGTCTCCCTGATGATGCGCTGAAACTCCTCGGGCTCAATGAAGCCGTCCTTGTTCTTGTCAAAGTGAATGAAGGCTTGCCTGACACGCTCGCCCTGCAGTCCGCGAAGCATCTGAGCAAACTGTGGGTAAGTCATGATGTGCCGCTTTTCCTTGGACCCAATATAGAGCGTCGCCCATTCTGACACCCAGTTGAATGGCAGACTGTCCTCGCCCTTTTGCGCCTTCCATATTTCAAAGAAGTTGTCAAAGTCGATGTAGCCTGTCCTCTTGCGGTCGAAGAAGCGGAAAATGACTTCGTACTCGGCGTCGGGTTTGGCAAGGAGGTTCTGGAAGACGGCCCAGTCTTGCAGGCTGACGCGACCTTTGCCATCGCCGTCGGCCACGGCAAAGAGGATGCCATACTGGTAGCGCTTGATCTTGTGCTGAAGTACGCCGCGCGTCGTTAGCCGTGTCCCAACACGTGCCTGTTTCACTGAGCCACCTGTGCACTCACGTAGTCTTCACTCTCGGGCGCGACCGCCTCGATAAACTCATTCTCCGCCAGGTAATAATTGCCGTTGTCATCTTTTTGCGCGTGCTTGAAGAAGTTTTGGCGGGTGACGCTCGACATCTGAGGCTCGTCGACAGTGCCCAGAAGCACCTCGCCCACCTGCTCCTTGAGGTTGACCGTCGCCATAGCGTGTGGGTAAGCTACAGCTCGCGTCTGAATTATGCAATTGAGATTGAATTCTTCTAGTAGGGCAGAATTCGAGGTCGGATTGGATCGGATTGTAGGAATAAGGGTGGTGTGAGTCTATTAGCACTGCGAGCTTGCGAGACCGGCGATTTCGAAGCTCAGACTTTCAAATTTCTTAGTTTGGCCTAGTCCCTCGGGGAAAGCGTGGAGAAGGTACGGGGCACCAAGCAACCCCCGAAGTTCAAACTCTGGTCATCTATGCGCCAATTGTGAAGCACATCAGGAGCACGAAGCACGGGACGTATGGTATTGCATTGTCTGCAGCAGCAGCGCAAACCTTCAAGTGCTCCTGACTGTGCGGTTCTGTCTGGCGGTGGTCATGGCCATTTGACGGTCGCCCATACGAATACATGCCCTACGAAGGACATGGCTTTTGTTCTCCTTGGTCGCACACCGCCATCCCGTTCGTATCCGTGGCAGCACAATGTCGGGGGCCGCCGGAATCTAGGGTCAATCTACGGAGTAATTACATATCTTGCATCGCCTTCAACCAGATGCGATCAGATGTGCTCCTGAGGCTCTGCGGTGATCGCCCGCTTGGATGGCCCCTCGGTACGTTCTGCATGTACGATATCTATATAGATACAGTCCAGCCATTGATGGATCATCATGCGTTCACGGGCGGCCGCTGGTAGATACCGTCTATGTCGCAACACCCAGGTGTGAGTGACTACGACGAGCAACAAGCCGCGCGACGCCATGCTACTCCCTTCGTCCGACCTTGCCAATATGCCCAAGTGGGGAGGGTTTCCATGGTGCGAAACGAATGTTGCTGTTCTAAAACGGATAAAAACGGGCACACGATTTTGGCACAAGCTACTACCTAAATAGTATATTGGAAGAAGTCTAATAGGATGTTTGAGCTGCCGCGTCTGAGACAGGTCCTATGGTACACAAATTACATGGATACATTCACACAACGAGTCGTCCGGGTTCAACTTCAAGTACGCTCTTGACGCGCTCGAGGAATACGCGTCCTCGCCGCTCGTCGCCTTTGGGCACTGTCACACTGAAAACATTGAGCGATGTACCTACGTTGGACGCTCCAGCAGTAGGTGTCTGAGGAGCTGTAGACTTCTTGTTGGCAAGAATATCCAGAATGTCAGACTTGAATGCAGCCGATGCCTTCGCCTTGACGGGTGTGGGCGGCAGACCAGCCACTTGGGGGATGAAGCTGCCTCGGGTGTACTTCTTGGCGACCTTATCCAAGCCAAGTACTGCATTGAAGAGCTCGTCTGCAGTGGGCTTCGCGAGCTGGGAGCGAGGCAAGTCTTCGTTCGCAAGCTCTGTCGCGCGAGCGATGAAGGTCGAAATGGGGAGGAATACGCCGATCGAGTCCTGAACACGCTTCTGGCATTCGAGGACCGCCTTGAACGAGACGGGGAGGGCGAGTTCAACGGGCAGCTCTTCGACAACGGCAGATGCTTCGGGAGCGGCTGCAGGCTTCTTGGGCACTGCTTCCTTCGGTGCTAGCTTGATGTTGGACAGGTCAAGATGGGACAGCTTCTTCAGACGCTCTGCAGTCTCCGCAGCGTATGACTCTCCAATCTTTCCAACGTACGCCAAAACATCGCCCTTCAAAAGTCTGCCATTAGGGCCAGTTGCGGGGATCTTGTCTGCCTCCTCCTTCGGTAGCCCGTTCTCTTTTAGCAGATGTTGAACCGACGGATACAGCGGGTAGGTCTGTTTCCGGGCCTTGCCTGCACTGGCCGGTGGGTTTCCTGACGAGGCAGGCTTCGTGGAAGATTTAGAATCTCCCTCTGAAGCTGGCGTGGACGACTGCTTGGATTGCTCTCTAGGGGTCTTCGCACTGGAGGCAGGCTTGTCCTCTGCGGGGAGCTCAAGCGAACTAATATCGTCTCCAGGCTCTGCAGTGACAGCTATGCAGGCGCCGACCTGAATAGCCTTTGAATTATCGCCTTGCTATCCCAAATCAGCATCCGGCTATCCCACTTGTAATTGGTAGGATTCCACGCACTATGATCTTTGCCAATATGCCGTCGTCCTGCGCCTCGACGTCCATTGAAGCCTTGTCGGTTTCGATCTCGAGGAGGACATCACCAGCAATGAAAGAGTCGCCCTCTTTGACTTTCCAGCTCGCGATGCTGCCCTCGGTCATCGTCGGCGACAGCGCTGGCATGTTTAGATTGTGAGCAGCCAGCGAGGCCTGTGCAGCGTGAAATGCTAGCCATGGTCAGTCCTGGCCCGAATCTCGGGGTTGTCGTGGGCTTACCTCTGCGGGAGCCATGATTTCGAAGCTGATGGGTGGCAGCGCGCGCCGACAATCTACAGGCCGCGGCAACTGAAGCCATTGAGGGGGCCAGTTCGCGGGAGACAGCAGGCAGACGTCGAGGGAGGAGCAGGGCGAGTGGAGGATGAGGAGGGGGACTCGACTGCAATATGAAGAGTTGTTGAAGGCGGCCTTAGATACGGCTTGTTGAGATCTTCCCGATGTGGGTCCAAGCGCACCCTCCGAAATGGGCGGCTTAACTTTTTGAGCTCAACGCAACAGCTCCATCACAATCACCCTCATCATTGGTCAGGGTGTTCTCTGGTGTGCCTTCTTCGGTCGCGAACCCTCGGAATAGATTGGGCGTACTGAGGAATTATAATTGCAGCATGGCGGCGTGTTCCCGGGGCCTTCGAGGCGCGCTGTTCCAGCACACATTCCGACTGCCAGCAACCCTTCGCTCCACCATATCCATCCCACGACCCCAATGTGCCCCGTCGCAGGCCTCCGCTCGCCTCTTCTCTGGTTCGGTTTCCCGTCGCTTTCCCGCTCCCGCTCGAGCCCGTCCCACACCCAGCGCATCGTCTTACATGGCTAGCGATCCAGTATTGCGCAGAGTGATAGCAACACGCGAGCCCGTACTCTTATACAAAGAGCCTAGCCCGCGTAAATATCTCACGAGGACATATGCTTGGGCTCTCGCAGCATCGGGTGTTGGACTCTACAGTTTCTACTTTGCCAGAGTATACGTCACCACAGAGCTTCCCTTCTTCGTGACACCACTCTACCTCTTTCTTGGTTTCGCTTTCCTCGCTATAGGGATACACATTTTTCAGAGACCGGTCCGGCGTATCACCACGCTGGAGATCATTCCAGCCAGTATGAGCGGGCGCTTTCAACTGCGCTTAAGAGGTCGCAAATACCCATTTCTCAAGGAGACGGAGCTCGTCACGGATGTGTGGGAACCCGTCATCACGGAGAGGACAAATCCTTTGGTGGAGGAGATTGCGGAAGCCCATCGAGCCCGCAACCAACGTCTCAGCGAGGGTCTGTCGTCTTACGGGTACTTCTCCATGGTGGTGGAGTTCATGGCCCGGTTTCTGGACCAAAAGTCGACGTCCTTTTTCAACAACTTCAAACATTTTGTTTTACAGTTTGGCCTTGCGAAGATCGAGGTAGATGGTGTGAAATGGAAGCTGGACTGCAATGGTTATTTGCTAGAGGATGGAAAAGGTATGTTTTTGCAACGAAGTATCTATCTCTCTTGGTCTGACACGGCAACAGCTCTCGATCGAGTCATCAGCCTGGAGTGAGTATGTATATATGTAGTATATGTGTAAGTTAGGGGAGTGTGCGATGCAGTCATTTATTTGCATAACCCGACCAGCCACCACTGTAAAGGGATTCGGATTAGCCAGTTAGAACTATGAAATGCATCATGTTGGCAAGCTGTGAATTCCGCCTGGGTAGCTTTGGGTCCGGGCGATGTGCCATCTCTTCCACGCTACGGAGGACTAGTTGGGAGGTCGCAACACCACGCGGCTTAGTCATGGGCTATCCAACTAACGTGTTTAATCAGTAAGCTGATCAAATCAGTAACCTGATCACCCCACCAAGAATAGCCACCTTCTTTGTACGATATCACAGTGAATCACAGTG
>JAFISD010000454.1:0-10891 GCA_022560085.1 Helminthosporium solani
CTATTTTTTATATTTTTAGCTTTATTACTTATAGAGTTATATTATTTTAAAAAGTACTACTTTTTTAATTACTCTTTCTTTTTGTCACCCCTCTGTAGCGTAAGAAAGCGCTCTTATAATAAGCTTACTTTTCTCTATCTATAATAGGATTCTAACTATATAGCTTTAGGAATATCTACTTTATTACTATAATTTACACTAGGCTTTTAGGAATTTAAAAAGAGAGTTGCTATATAGTGCATACTTACCTAATATAAAGTAAGATAGTATAAAGGAAAGGGATACTACTATAATAAGATAATAATAATAATTCTAGAGAAGAGAGATCTATATATTAGTAGTTTCTAGCGCAAATAACACTTTTACTTAGTCGTAAAAGAGATGACTAGCAGGGTAGACTAATAGAATATTAAGATACTTATCTAGTAGGCCTTGCTACTAATTATTAGCATATAGGAGATAGTTTAATATTTAACCTACAATATCCTATTTAGGGTTCCTATAGATAAACGTATTGCTCTATAGATATCATCCTTAGTAGGAGAGATTACTAGAGATAATTACCTTGAGGGATGGTAGACTTAGGGTCTATACTTTAATATCTATTCAAAGACCTATGCTGACTTTCCTAGTAATATCCTATAGCTTAGTGAATAGGAGGAGAAGTAGATATAGTAATCTATATATTACAAAGTATAGAATAAAAGTGCTATAGGTCTAGTAGGACTACCTCTTGCTCCTTCTTTTACTCTAGTTAATTAAGGTCCTATACTACGTCGTAAATTACATAGTATCATGAAGCTAATTAGAGGTTTTCTATATTAAACTCTTTAATAGAGGTTGTAGCAAATGTATAACTTCTTATTTTAGGGGGATATACTATTATTTATAGTCTTATTAACATATTCTACTCTTATAATATAAAAATTACAGCTAAGTGCTAGCCTTCCTACCTAGCTAAATATTAGTAGTGCTATTAGACGAAATTGTTATTACTAAGTAGTAGAATTATAGGCGTGGCTATCTAGCTTTTATAGACTATTAAAGGTATAAGATAGATATATAGAATCTTTTACTTATACTAGCTAGCTTCTATTAGCCCTCTAAAGTTAAGGAAGATTTCATAGTTATATTACAATATAATAAAGGTAAAATATTAACAAGGTAATTAATAGCTTAACCTAAATCCCTAGGTTATAAGACATATAAAGGCTTTCTCTTTAGAGGGGGTAAGGTATTACTAGCCTATAGCCTTTATCTATCTTAAAGGTTATCTATTATCACGATACTATATAGTAGTGCGAGATATATAGATATTATAATATTCTATAAGGGTAGCATAGGTTCTACGTACTTATAGAGAGAGTATTTACGCTAGCGCCTAGCTAGCTAGATCCATCACTACTTATAGTAATAATGCTAATAAGTAGGACAAAGCACAAAAGCCCATTCCTATAGAGCTAAATAATAAACAACATAATATTAATAATAAAACAAGATATATAATATATATCTAAGTAAAATAGAATAACCCCTATAATAGAATAATTAATAGTTTTTTTAACTTTATCCTAATATACTCTTATATACATAGTAGGATAATTTTATCTATTTACTAGGCTATATATTCTAGCTATTCCTTAATATAAAACACCTCTCTAAATAGAAAAATACATATATCTTGCCACCTTTGTAGACTTCTTTACATAGGGCCTTCTATGGCAGTGTAAGAGAGACTTGTAGGTGTAGTCTTAATATAATACTTTTATCACCTATAATAGTAGATTATAGGCTTCTTATACGCCTTAGAACCTTATAGTAACGTCTAATAGTAGTACTAGTCCTATAGCTACTATAGCGTGTGAAATAGTATAGTATAGTAATTCTAGTTAGTACTTCTACATTGCGCGCCTTCTACTTTTAGCCTTCTACTTGCCTATATAATTGCATAGCTATATAGTAAATAACACTAGCTATTAACTAACCTATCTATTATTACTAATAAATTAGCCCTAGTTGACTATAGCTATACTAAATACTACTTAAGGGAACTATAGGGTAAACCTATAGCTAGTATAGAAATTAGCAATAGCCTTTATTCCTTTGCTAGCTTCTACTATTAACTCTACTATAGTACTACAATAGTATTATATCTAGTAGTCTTAATATATACACTAGCCTAAAACATAATTAATAGTAAGTTATAAGGTAACTAATAGCTTACTAATAGGCTACTAATATCTAGATAGCTAATATTATATCTAGTACTAAGACTAATTAATACTACTAAGATATCCTAAGATAAGAGTATCTAAGGAAGATATTTTATAGTCTATACCTCTCTTTACTAACTTATTATTACTATTATAACCTTCTATTGCGCGATTATAATCTCCTATTATGACTCTACCTCTATATTAGCTATACCTAGAGTGGTTGCTCTATAAACCTTATTTAGCAATACAAATTTAACTATATTATATATCTATAAGACTAATAATCTTAGTGCTATATTAATTATAAGGTCTTTCTTAACTTCTTTTTTACTCTCTTTTATATTACCCTATAGATTAGATAACTATATTAATATTCCTAAATATAGGTAATAATACCCTACTATATACTCTACCCTAGCATAGCCTTTTTCTTCCTCTCTCTTATATCCTTTGTATTTGGCATATTTAGATTCAACTCCCTATATATAGAAAACATTAACCTTATTAATAGTTACTTATACTTTATCTTTATAGGTGTACTTTCCCTTAACTAGTAGAATATTTTAGTAAGCCTCTAGGTTATAATAATAATAATAATTTAGAGTACTACTCTACTTCTACTAATTAGACATTAGCTCTTTAAGACGCTTCTCCTAGGGAAATACTAGAGATATAGATAAGTAATAAAGTTGTAGAGAGAGGCGTTATAGAAGGTAATTAATTACTAAGAAGAGATAGTAGGCAATATTAAGGCTAGAGAAGCTATAGAAGAAGGGGACATAGGAGAAAGAATTAACAAGGAGACGCTATTAAGGAGGGATAAAGAGAGAGAGAATTAGATACTTAACTTACTAAATAAGCACTAGGCTATACCTTTATTACTACTCTTAATCCTAAGCTAGGACTATCTATAATCTAAACACTTATATAGCTTATACTACTATATACCAAGTGGCATCGCGTAACTACGCAGCTATAGAGTTAGTAGTAGCTTATATTAGACAAGATTCGCCTTTATAATAAAAACAAATACTTTATAGGTTAGGTGGAAGATATATATACAAGCGTATTTTTTATATTAATATCCTTCTAGTAGTTTAGAAGCTATCTTCTCAAGTTATACAAGGGTAATCTAGAAAAAATCAAAGCGTTTATAGGCTTAGTATTACTATAAAGTTAAAGTACCACTAGTTTATTCTATTATAGTAGTTATTCTATTACGCGTGGATGTACTTTAGCTATAAAGAAATTAGATTAAGCATAGCGCATCTTTTTAAAACATAATAATAGAGCTATATCTAATTACAAGCTATACTATATAGCAACCTCCCTTTGATATAGGAAAACTCTTAGATTCCTACCTTATTAGTATATAATATTAATAAAGCCTAGAAAAAGGGAGTTCCTTATTTAGATCTTTATCTAATAGCTCTAAAACTCAAAGACACATTATATTTCTTAATAAAGCAGGGGTAAAGAACTAAAATATAAATAGTCGCTATAAATAGAAACTCTAATAGCACCCCTAAGACTATAGTAATATTTTACTTCAAGTCTAATAGTATAGAGATTACTAGCTAACTTATTAGTATATACTACTAAAAACTCTATTAAATTATATTAGTATATTTAAGGTTATAAAGTAGGTAGCGCTATTCCGCTATAGTAGTTATTCTATTATAAATAGATATATATTACAACTACTAATATCCCCTCTAGTGTGCTAGGATATATACTATGCTAGGATAGGTTTGCACTTTAGACCTCTAGAATTTCTTATTTGTATATAGATAGACCTATAATTGTTAGAATAATATTTTATAGCTAATTATTCTCTAATATATTAGCCTCTAATAAGCACTATTACTATATTAGCTATACTATTAATTATTTCATCGCTGCTATTAACTTACTTATTAGCGACACTCCCTTATCTATAAGCGACTTTAAAAGCTCCTTAGATATCTAGAAGGCTAAAAGGAAAGTCCAATTAATAAAGATTATATCTATAAGTTTTAAAGGCTACTCTAACCTAGAAAATCTATATTCTAGTAGTATAATCCTCTAGTATGCCCTAATATATAGAAAGTAGTATTAGCGTCTATGTAACTTACTATATTCTATGTTCTATTATGCTCTCTAGAAGCACCTATAGTCACGTGGCTAACCTCCTATATTTTTAGATTATTAGCCTTTAATAGCTGTATCTATAGTTTTGCGTAGTGCTTGTATACTAATAGAGGCTAAGTAAATACCACCCTTACTTACCTTTAATACTATACTCTCTATTGCTAAGAGAAATATTTATATATAATTGTATATAATAGGTGTATTCTAGTATAATATACTATCTAAGGTGTAAATTGCAATTCTACTTATATAGCTACTCTATTATACTACTAGGGTTATACTTGCGAATAAGATAATTTCTTCCTATAATAGTTATAAATAACAAGTGCGTGATAATGTGTATCTTGAAATTTGAACTAGAAACTAGACCCTACTTGTGGTGGGAATATATAGCAGCTACCCTAACAAGTATTACTCGCTACCCTAATAATAGGCTAGCTAGTTACCCTTGTAACATCTATCCTTATATAGATTTAGTGGTAAAGTAATATAGTAAAGGTATTTTATCTATAATTACATAATTATATTAGTATAGCTTTTAGTATTATTGTTTTAGTTTTTTATACATCGTGTTACTAATAGTATCTATTACGCCTATAACTACTATACTATCTAAATTAGTACTACTATGTATACTAAAGCTATATTACTACTATTATTATTATCTACCTTATTATCGCTCTTACTAACTCTACTAACCTTACTAATAGCCTTGCTACTAGTTGCTTTATTACTAATAGTGACTAAAGAGCCTAACTCTAATGTTGAGTTACATAGTTAGCTAGCCTTACTAGCCTCTATAGCTAGTATTAACTTAATAGCTTAATTAATAGCATTGTTAGATAAGTCTAATAAGTTAAATATATTATATATATCTACTATTACTATTTATAATTATCAACATCATTATAGTAATACAATCTAGAGGCTATATAAGTAGACATAATAGTCACCTATAAAGGCTAAGGTTAATCTTACTAACCTCTAGGATTTAGTAGTTAGTTATAATCATAATTATGCTCCGCTTCTAGAGGCTATTTATAAGTCACTAGAGGTAGCTAAGGTAGCTATAAAGTAATAGGGTAAAGACTATAGCATTTACCTTTATTATTAAAAGTAGGCTAATTAATAACACTATTGCCTATTAATAGTATGTAGCTATTTTAGCAAGCCTTATAAATGTAAAAGTAGTCTATAGAGGCATAGCATAGCGACTATAGCTACTAACTATAAGATAGCTTTATAGATTTCTACTATTAATAATACAAACCTAGATAACTATTAGTAGCAAGTATAACATATAGAGAGTTATAAATTAATTATATAACTATCCTCTATAGCGTAAGACCTTTATATATCTAGCCTACTATTAGGCTACTTAAACTACTAAAATATACACGTAGCTATAGCAGATATAGCTATTATGCTAGGGCGTTAAATAGGCTAAATTAATAATTAAGAGTGAGTTTCTAGGGTCGTTATAGACGCGATAGGACGTCGTTAACAAATACCAACAGCTCTAGCAATAAGCACTTTGCTTAAAGTTAATAGTTAAGGTGTTATTTAAAGAGTATAAAAAGGAGAGCTATTACTATCTATAAGTAGATTTCTTAAAGTTATAGATTTCTTAAAGTCCACGCATCTTCCTAATTAGGAAGCTACTAAGCCTTCTTAGTACTAGCGTCTAATTACATAGCTAGATATAAACTTAATTTAGAGAATTATATTAAATTACTCCTTCTTATCTTACCTATCTATCTTGCCTAGTTTACGCTCTCTCCCAACGTCCTATTACTCAATTGCACCTTTAAAACGAATAAATACAGCATGGCAATGCTGAATTTAGTTAGTTTAAATAGTAATAATTATACAATCCATCTTGGTGTTGCGTTGATAAAAAATAAGGATAAGGGCGTATTTTACTAGGTTATAACTAAGCTTAAAATCCTATTCAATAGTAAAGGGATTACTATATAGCTATTCTATATAGACAATAACCTAGCGTGTATTAATATAATAGATAGAGCCTTTAACAATCCTATAATTACGCTCTATTAGTAGTATATAAACAAGGATGTCCTATTATACGCTTACTAAATCCTTACATCTAATCTATAGAGGCCTTTATAAAGGCTTACTACGCGGCGCTATTATCTAAAATACCTAAGGAGTTTAATAATAACATGCAGGCAATCTATGAGCTATTACACCACGCGTACATGTACCTAAATTAATACTAGTTTAATAACTACTATAAGAAACTTATTAACTACTAGGTTAATACTAATACATACTTTAGGCTTACTATAACGTCTAAAGCTAAAGGCGCTTATTAAGTGATTAAGGACTAGCTCTAGACTAGCTACTTAGATATTCTATAGCTCTTTTACTATCTTAATATACTATATAAAGATTACTATTATTACCTTATATAGGTTAATAACTAGGCTAACTATAGACATAGATAAGATTATTAATACTATATCTTCAAGGTAGTCTTTAGCTAGGTAACTTACTACGCCCTCGCCTTAACTACTACCTAGTTATAGAAAGCAAAGTATAAGCTTAAGAGTAGTAGCAAGTTAACACTATATATAAAATACTATTAATACACCCTTAAGCTGCCCTACTTGCACTAGATTAAAGACTACCTTACTAACTCAACTTACCTAGAGCTCTCTAAGTTTTACTAATATTAATAGGTTAATTAATCTTACACGCCTAAGCTAGTTACTTCTAAATAACTACCTTTTAAGCTATGTATAATACTCCCTACGCGCTAATTAAAGTAATTATAATAATATATATAAGGTAGTAGTACTACTAGCACCTATTATAATCCTAGCCTCTTTAGGTAGCTTGATAGTAATATACGCTCTATGCCTTTACTAATAGCAAAGATGCTGCCTTAAAGGATAAGGTAAACTACCTTGCTAGTATTAACTATGTTAACGCCTTACTATATATACCAAGATCTTGCCAACTTAGCTAACTTAGAGGTAATAAGGATAATATTATAGCTACTTTAACTACCCTAGTTACTACCTCTCTATATAGCAAACATATATATCCTAAGTAGTTAAACTACAATTAGCTACTACCTATAATATAACCTACTACTATCCACCTAGCTACTAATTTCTTACTAAAACTATAATAGCCTATAGTCTTAGGATAGATAACCTTTTTAATTTCCTATACTAGCGCGTGCCTATAGATATGCTAGCTACTTAAATTTATATTATAGTAGCTAATAGTAGCTACTAAATAGTAGTATTTTATAGTAAGTTATAGTGACTTATAGTAAAACACTTAGTAACTAATATATATAATAGTTTACTAAGATTTACTATAAGTTACTATAAATCTTAGTAAAACCCTTAGTAACTAACATATATAAATAGTTTACTAAGATATACTATATAGTAATTTATAGATACTATACATAACTAACTACTAAATACTAAAAAAATATAGTAGATAAAATACCTCTACTATATTACTTTACTACTAAATTTATATAGGGATAGATATAACTAAGGTATCTATAGCTAGTATATATTAGCCTCTTATTAGAGTAGTAAGTAATACTTATTAGGGTAGCTACTATATATTCCCTTATAAATTAGGCCCTACCTAGATACCTAGCTTAATGCTAACTACTACTACCTATCCTCTTTAACGCGATTTTTCTCCATAATACTATGCTATAGCTGTATGGAAATTACGCCTACTATAGTATGCTAGCTCCCTAGTGCTAATACGCTTAACCTAATCTTTCCTAGTAAACACCTAAGGGGGCTTTTTATACCAGCTTCTACCTAGTTTAAGACAAAGTAGAATAGCCCCTCTTTTAGGTCTCTATTATATATATTATCTATTTACCTTATTAGTTTCCTTAGCTTTTTACTATTTGCCTACTTTTAGTTCCTAAGAATGGCTACTTACGCTTAATATTGTTACTTTAATTTTCTATAAAGTTACTTATTTTTGTAACGATATAAGGCTAGCCTAGGGCTAGGCGCTTAATCGCTTATATAACGCGTATAGGATTTCTATAGCGTATAGCACTATATATATTATACTATACTTAATACTAAATAGCTTTAGTATCTTATGCTTACCTTTTGGTATACTTGGTTATTATATAGTATTGATTTTCTAGTTGTGATCTTCTAGGCTATTATAATTTTACTTGCGCTTATATTTATTACTTTAAGCAACCTAGGCTAACTAAGTAGATAGTAGGTTTAAATATCTCTAACCTCTCCTATCTAGCATTACTAAGAAACTATTAAGACTATAGACTTTTAAAATAGGATACTAGCAAGATAGGGGAGAAGCTGCTAGCATTAACCTATTTCTCTACTAATATAACGTCCTAACTAGTTATATAGCTCTATACTTTATAATACCACTAAGCTATTACTTCCCTACCTCTTCAAGTCGTGTTTTTTACACCTATTAATTAGAGTAGGGAATAGAATTGATATATAATTATATACTAGTAGTAGTTAAAAGCCTATAGTAAGTCTTGCTATCTAAAGAAAGCTTATATAGAACGCTATATAAGCAACACCTTTCTATAGAAATAGAGCAAAATTCTACACTATACCCTTATAATACTATACCTAGAAACCCTCTTAAAGGTTCTATTTAAATATACGTAAGTATTTATTATCCTTATCACTAGAACTAATCCTTATAAATTTTAAAGGCAAAAAAAAATACATTTATATATAGCAATGCTATTACTATAGCTGCCCTAATATACTATATAAGGATTAAGGTTGTCTAGTAAGATTATACTATATTATTAGGGATTCTTAATATAAGCTAATATCTAAGTAGTAAGTATTAACCCACCTTTCTTGCTATATATTATTAAACTTTAAATAATTATATAATTTTTATATATACTTATAGTCTTAATATTAATTACTAGAAAGTTAGTCTCTATAATATATATACTAACCTTTTTATAACAATAGTTCTTATAGGTATAGGCGTTGCAATTCCTATCAAATATCTAAGGTTCAAGTTTAATAAAGATTAGCATTTAAGTGCGAAGGGGCTAAGCTTGTTATAAGACTTAAAAAAGGTGTTCTAGGTTTCCTTTATTATTCTTAAAAGCTTAGGTAATAATTAATACACTATTAGGTATATAAGAGTCATTTAATACACAATTATCAAGTAGCTAGAAAGGGTGAAAATTAGTCTATATAATAGGATTGTAATAATAATAAACACTTTACAATATAGAAACTAATAAGACTAAGGAGGCAAAGGATAAAAAAGGGTTAGAGGTAGTAGTTATACTTATTATTTATAACAACCTTAAAATAATCCTATGATAAGATCTACTTCTCTAATAAAATAGTATGTATTTAGTTAGTATCTATAGATTAAGGATTTTATTAGACTTAATGTAATTATTCTTAGAAAGTAGATAATAGAGGAAATTAGTGCTATAGGTACTAACTAGCTTCTAGTTAATATCTTCTAAAAGGTCTTTAGTTTACTAAGTAAGTAATTAACTATAAAAAGAGATATTTTAAAGCAACTAAAAGAGATAAACTACTTTTAGAAACCTGCTTTATTTCTACTTTATAACTTCATTCTAGTCTATAATCTTGCGCTAGCATCTAAGGTGGCTATTTTGAAATATAAATCCATTAAATAGATATTCACTATTTTAATTTTTACTCCTAAGTATAGGAGAAATAAGAGGTGGTATACTAGCTTAGTAGCTTATACCTTTAAAATTCCTAAATATATACTACTTAGGCATACCTAGAGGATATAGCATAGGGGGAACTAGATATAGGAGAAATATAGGGCTTAGCTATTTAGCGCTCTTAGCCTATCTATTTATCCCTTAGATATCTTCTAACTTTAGTGTTCTAATTTTTTTCTCTAGGTTATTATAATAATAATACTTTATTTCTAATAGTTTCCTTTTTCTATTTAAGAAAAAGTAGTGAAAGTCTTTACTATAGCACTCTATTAATATAAAAGTATCTACTATAAGAGATATATATTCTAACTCTAATAGTATCCTAGGAAGTATATATACTAAATCTAATAATATATTAGCTAGGTTATTATAGGTTCTATATAGATATACTTTTAATAGCATGTTTTTATACTAAAGATTACTAGAGTAATTACCTACTATAAGGAATAATCTAGGTTATTAGGAGCTCTTTCTAGTCCTACTTAATATATCAAGATCTACTCTAATTAGTACTAGATTAGCCCTATAATCTAAAGCTTTCTAAAGCTATTTACTACTTTTAAAAATCTACCCCTAGATTCTATTATACGCTTGTGTCGCATAAGGCCTACCTAGAGCTAATCACGTGATTAGCTCTCTAAGAGCGCACTAAGCTAAGCTTAGCTTAGCTTAGTCCTCTTATATAGCTTAGAGGTACTTTTCTCTACTCTCCTTTATATATAGTCTTATCTAATCTAAAGCTCTTATAGCTTTAGTAATCTACTCTAATAGATTACCTAACCTTTAGTTCTAGAGCTCTATTTCCTCC
>JAFISD010000455.1:0-10875 GCA_022560085.1 Helminthosporium solani
CAACCCATAATGCAATAATATAATTGTTTATAAGTATATTGTGGACTTTCCTAGCATGCCTTGCTGCCGTCGCGATCCGTAGATGTGTCTTGATTGCCCTAGGCACGTTCTCCATCGCACAGAAAGAAATCCCGCCAAACTTTTCAAGAATTGCGACTATACAAACCCGAGCAATTTCTGTCGCCCTGTAATGACATTGTGGACTTTCTCCTGGACCTTCTCGAACCGCATAAACTGGCAGCTCTCACTTTCGAGATGATTGAAAAGCGATGCTAGGCTGACAAACTCGCGGCTACATGCACGATTTGGACAGTGATACAACTTCTCGCTGTGAACTAGCGAGTTCAGATGTTGGTTCAGCGCTTGAAGAGTGCCATGCTCTCGGTGGCACAGGTAGCATTCGTAGCCGGAGCCGTTCCAGGTGACATTCGTCGCGACGTTCTCGATGTCGGAGTTACGGTACGTGATCAGCTTCTTCGTCAACAAGCCACCAGGATCACGCTGCCTGATGGCCCGGAAAATGGTATCCCGATTTAGGTTCTTGGCCCGTGCGCACGACCCGCTCTCGAGGTGATGCGAAAGGCCACTTGCCGAGGTCAAGGGCGCTTTACAGAAGGGACATAATACGTTCTTGCCACGATGGAAACTTGAGTTGAGGTGCTTTCTGTTATCAGCAACGCCTTGTGATTGTGAGATGGGAGGATATACCATTTTCAAAGCATTCGAATCCTGGAAGCCTTTCTGACAATCACGACAGTAGCGCTGCTTGTAATGATTTAGAGCATCCATATGTTGTTCAGCGGAGTTTTGGCTATGGAACCTTCGATCGCAAATCTGGCATTCGAATTGCGGTGCCCAGTGATCGAGTGCATCCATGTGCTGATTAGCGGAGTTCTGGCTGTAGAACCTTCGATCACAACTCTCGCACTCAAATTGAGGCATCCAGTGTCCTGTATCGCCCATGTGCTGGTTTGCGGACCGTTGGGTGAGGAATTCTCGATCGCACGTATCGCAATCGTATCGTGGTCCCCAGTGGTCGAGTGCATTCATATGCTGATTGGCCGCTTGTTGGCTGCCAAACTCACGATCACATGTCTCGCATTCGTACTCGAAGTACATGTTGATCTCGTGCGACAAGGCTGTAAGAGCAAGAAGGGCACAAGGTAGTTGAAGATAATTCAGTCAATAAAATATTGTAAGAATTCTACAGTGACAAAGGGCACTCCTGCAACATGGAGTACGATCTTGTTTAATGCGAAGGTATAGATCGGCAGAATGATGGGCGGTGGGAGGGGAATGGAAGTCACCTTATGCTAATTCGGTATCACTAGATAACACGTCAAAAGCAATGAGAACCAGCGCCACTATCTCTGCAGACTTGCTATCTTCCCGTCTTTCTATCGAAACCTGCGCTAGTGACGTGGTAGATCACAACGCAAGATGCAGGCGGCACACCCCAGCGGCTAATGCTGTTGGACGCCATAGCATGTAGCGATTATGCCGCGTTACGTCTTCAGCCTTCCACAACCAGCCAATGCGTAATATGTAGTAGGTGCATGCCTTACAACCCCGCATTTTCTCGCCAACCTTCGAGACGGTTGCTACATTGCTCTAGCTGTATTGGGCGTAGTTTACGGGCAGGCACACTTCAGCATAAAGCACATTGCAGCTAGTATATCGATTCGCAACTCTACAGCATCAACCTACATTAAGGTAAAGCTTCTGTTTTAGCTATTGATACCATTAGCTTCACTAAGTTATAGTGGTAAACCCGGACAGGAGATGGTTAACTTTTCACGCCTAATACGACACTTCCCGTCGACAGCGGACTTAGGTACTATGAAATTTACATTGATTTTGGACCTCGATGTTCTTCTTGCGGCTTTAAAGCTTGGGGTTCGAGGCATCTCGGCGGCACATCCGATACTAGATTCCAGCGGCCTCGTTCAGAAACGAAATTTCTCTACCGCTCCCGAGAGCACCAGCCGCAAGGTTTACAGAAATCGCCATAGAGAGGAGATCTTGTTCACCCCGTGCAATCCACCTCTAGGCTATGCCTTCGTAGCCTCTGGCAATGTCTTTCTTACTCAGCGCTGCCGTAAACTCGCGCAAAAACTATATGCTGTCTATCGCCCAAAAAGTCGGAAAAGGGGTACTACGCAAATAGGCCTCTATACTCCGGAGGATGTTTTCCAACAAGCGAGCTTCGATTTTGAGGTAGAAAGAGCGAAAAGTGAAGAAAAATTATGGCGGATTCTGACTATCCTAAGATGCCCCCTGCTGATAAGGATAAAGTTCGCCACCTCGTTTCTTCACGATCTCCTACCGTCATTGGGAAAGCATTTCTACAATGTCTGGGCTCGGAAATTTACACTTATGTCCGCGATCGGTACACGCAGTTCACATCTCTAGATCATTATGGGGAGGCTCGGGCTAGCAGAGCAATCGCTCATGTGCATCAGAGAGTTCAAGATATTCTAGCCTTCTGGCGTAATGCAGGTTAATTTCTTGACCAGCTTTCATTTCGTCACACGAGAGGCTATCGACACGAGTTTGACTCTTAAAGACGGAGACGGCGAGAATATCCGCGACTGGCTTCCTATGCTTGTAGATAAGTACGAGTTGGTAGATGCAGAGCCTAGCGTAAAAAAGCCCTGCATCCTCGTTGACTAGTGTCCCGCTAAACACCCTCTGTGCTTAAATATAATATACAAATGCTAAAAGTAATGCTAATTAGTGCTATAGTTAAATTTGCAATAAAATTGCATAAGTGCCTTTAGCAGCAGCAAAAATTAAAAGTTTATGTAGCATTTTATACGCGAATTAAAGAATAGTTTTTTATAACTATATAAGTGTGTAGCCAATCCCCGCGATCGCGCAAACCCTTAAAACCGATTCCTGTTGACGGAATAATACCCGCTCATAACGCCGTATCTTATTTTGGTTCTTAGGTGGAGCTGCCGTTAGCGCTGGCTCGGGCCTTGCGGTAGACTATCGCTCCTTCTATAAGCGACTTACTAGGGTGGTGGTTGAGCGTGTTGCTGACTTGACCGTGAATGATACCGGCCTGGAAGCCACGGTTTGCATCGCCAAAGGATATCGCAGAGGCCATGAGGATAACGAGTGAAGGGTGGAAGCGGTGTCGGTGCTACCTTGCTGCCTCGCACAGCTGTCCAGCTGCAGTGCGAGGCTGAAGGCGCAATGTTGGGGGCCACCGCCAAGCGCGAGTCGCCAGTAAGTTTGATATACAATTTTTTAGAATAGTTAAGCGATTCCAGCATGGGATGAATACTCTTGGATCGACATCACCCTGGTTGCCTACATAAATCTTGAATTCACTTTGGAAGTGGAAACGGATGAGCATGGTGATCGCATAATCAACTATATCTGGTAGCCAACATCTACGGAAGCGCACTTTACCCCAAGTGACGGGTGCGAATGTGCCTTCTGAGGTTATCTTTCCGCGTAGTATTGTAGTCACAGCCATCGTGCGGGCAGTTCTCCAGGCTTAGCTCTTTCACTATTTCCATGTGGATGTCTCTGATATGTCGGTTGAGGTCTTTTCTGTACTGAAAAGCTTTCGCACACCTCGTACAGGGAAACGGTGGGGAATGTTGCCTAAGATGGCGGCTGGTAACCACTTATTAAAATCTCATAGCATGATAGAAGTAGAACACTTACTTAAGTTCGTACCGCCTAGAAAAGATCCTGGAGCATTCTTTGCATGGAAAACCATTGGATGACGCTTCGGCGGTTGGAGATTCCAGAAGTTGGGCTGTTGGAGCCACCTGTTGTAGCAGATCATTGCTATTGTCTGTCTGATTTTCTATCCCTCCTGCATCTTCCGTCAGCCATGACGCTTCTTGATATAATCCACAGTCCTGTCCAGCAGGCTCAATGTTCGATGTGGACTGGATTTCCCAGTGCCACTGTTGCAAGGGACTCTGCACATTTCCAGCCTGGATCCACGTAGGATCGATGAACGGTAGAAGTAAAGTAGTAGTAGATAATTCTGGTCCAGATGTTCCTAGAGGAACTTGACTAGAAATAAGAGTTCACTGCTTGAAACAAGTTGTGAACCGGGCGACGGCCGACTGGGACAAAAAGAGTGGAGTATGGTGAAGAGGAGAAATGGCCGAACTAAAGAGTAGAAAAAGGAAATAAAGGAGTGACACGGGTCAAGATGAGTGTGACTAGAGCGTGTGGCTACACGTCTAGTGTTGGGCCGGCCCGTGAAGAGAAAGAAAACTTAAGGTGTGGACGAAGGCGCGGTTATATATGTGGTGGCTCACCGGAGCTTTGCGGAGATGGGTTAGATGTGATTGGCTGGAGCGGATGGTAGGCCTCAATGTTCTTTCCCGCTCCCTGTTTTGGGGTCCGGCATTTCTTCTGCATGAGAGGTGCATGGTAGGCCTCAATATAGGCCAATGGAAAGATGGATCGGAGTTTGATAGCATTCATCACATGTTACACTCGGATTGTAGGCCTCAAGCTTGCAGTCTCCTATCCAATTATACGCGAGCTCTGGTGCTTACGCAACATTCTGCGCATCACCGATGGATTGTAGGCCCCAATCTTTATCATTATTTCGAGTTACAAAAACTCATAAATGACGGCCGAGATCGTAGTAAATTATTGAAGGCTGGAGATTCTTTATCCCTCAGTGAATTCATTTTTTTGGTCAATTTGATCATCATGTCTTCCTTGTTTTGCTGTGAAGCCATCCAACCCTTCAGACCCAAGCGGCTCCTGCACGAGGAAAAGTTCAGTTCCTTCATGACATGGGGAAACTTTCCCAAGGCCTCAACAACCGCTACCACGGGAGGCAAGAGTGACAAAGAGTCATTGAGCTTAGCCGAGCTGAAGTCTCCTTATGCCGTGCAGCTCGTTCGCCAGGTCAATTACGGACCACTTGAGAGCAAGAGATACTTTATTCCAGTTGAAGGGAAGGACGAAGCATTTATCGAAGTGTCTGAAGAGGATTTAGTGAAGGCAAATTTCCAGAAGCTTAACTCGTATGTGGTTCATTAAAATAAATGAAGATATCGTTGACATGGGACAGGTACAAAAATTTTAGATGCGAGGCTCACAACAAATTCTTTGAATTGAACCTGTACCAGAAGGATCCGGTCACCCTGCATCATTGGCGTGCGAACCTTGCTCGCCCAGCTGGATCTATTGACTTGTGAGAAGTTGCATTGTAGCTGGAAAAGGGAGTGACAAATGACAATTGGTTGGTGTGTGGCAAGGGTCCCTTACCTAGCGTGGCTTCAAAAGAGCTGCAAATTTGCTCTATTTCATGTGTAGAGTTGTGTTTGTATCTTGTGAGTTTGTAGGAAGTGAGACTTCATTGGTCATCAATACTGGCCCTGCTACCACTGGCGGAGTTGCGTATGATGGGAACCCAATAGAAATATCATACAACGGGCATACAGTCCAGCCAAACACCTATCCGCTGCTGTGCCCACCGTATGAGACCCCACCCACCACCTCATCGTATCGTTAACGTCTCTTAACAGTTTAATGGGCCGGACGTGACTCCGAGCAAGGAATTCAAAGAAAAGTACGTGTATGGTTAGGTTGGTTAGTGTTTTTAGGATAAAAGGCTGCAATCGGCTGCAGAGCATCTAGCACTTATTCGAGGTTATTTAATTGAACGCCTTCTTCATAATAGCGACCTCGTAATTAGTAGAATTTACAGGAGCACTCTGAATGTCGGAGGTCGTCCTATACTCTAAGCTTTCCCGTACGCTAAACTTCCCCGCACTCTAAGCTTCTTCCCAAATCATGCTAGAATTACACAAGAGTGATGCTCCACTCGTACAGGCCGTCGGACCTGTTGTGCATGAGAACTCTACGACGGCTCTGCTCAAGTCTTTTCGATCGTGTCGAAGGAGAACCAGTCTTTACAGTCCGTACGACTAGGGCTCGAATCGCGGTAGGGGCTATCTCGCGGATATTGGCGCCCCATCGCAGCAAACGAACAAGTTGCAAGCGAGGACAGAAGGGTAGCTAATTTCATTAACTGCTTCACCGTGAGCGATATGATTTCTTACATGGTCAGCGTTCAGGCGCCAGATTATACTACCTACCACAAAGGCAGGAGAGTTCCCCCGACCTCCGTGCAGAGGCATGCACGGACCATCTTTCGCTCCCTCTGCGTCAACATCGTACACGGATAGGCCTGCAAATCAGAGCCCTCAGGACCGTAGCCGTCACTGCCTCCGACCCTCGATACTCCCCTTTTACCACACCGCTCTCCCTATGCCCGAGAACCTTCAGGTCTTTCCTCTCGATAAAGATACCAAAGAACACCTGGCCACGACACGGGATCTTCTCAAAACCCAAAGCATAGTCCTACACATTCTGGTATATTGCCCAAATCTCCTTATTGTCCCTTTCTTTGTTCAGCATCCCGGGCTTGACTTGTTTTATATGATAGCTGTGTCACGGTTAAGGATTACTAATACTTTTCTCTCTTTCTCATTGGCCCATCATAGGCTCACTAGGCCTATTCTGGAACTAGCCAAAGCCCGTACATTAGGTACAGCTTCATGTAGTTACAATACAATCAGCTATTCCCTCACTTTTCTAATCGACCGTGATAAGCTGACATTCCCGTCCTCACCCTGCTCCCGCCAATGCACCCATAGAATGATCGAGCGCATGTCTATTGTGGCAGAGAAATGCCATATTTCGATAGGGCTAGGTGTTTGCGTCGGTCTCGTAGTTGTGTAGAACTGATGGAGGTAGTGAACGATCGCAGACCCATCACGGGCTCCTTGCGGGATTGCTTGGTGGTTCAAATCATGAACCTATCTTCACAATAGGAACTGTCAAACCTTAAATTCACTTGGGCTGCGTAGGCTACAAGGGATTTCGTTACAGACTAACTGCTACCAAGTGACTCTATCCAACTAATACCCTAACATTTGATCAACCTTTTCATATCCACTATCATCCAGATTCGATGCGCGTGCAATTTGAATTGTGACTAGGCGCACCATAGCCCGGCATTTCCTGCAGGTTTCCCATTCTTGTCCAAGCAAATGTATAGCACGAAGAAGGCATACCTCACCCCTAACATCGACTTCAGCTACATGCTCAGGCTCTGTGGCACACTCAGAGGTGAGCGCTGGCTCTTCGGCGACAGGAAACTCTTCAGTGGAAGCCTCAGGAGTGAGGGATTCTTCCACCAGACACTGATCAGTAGCACATTCTTCGACACACTCTTCGACACACTCTTCAAAGGCACGGTCCTCAATGGGTGGCTTTTCGATGGTACAATCTCTTTCAGCACAATCCTCGATGTATTGCTCCTGCTGCAAGTTGATCATGTGCTTGATCTTATCGTTGTAGAGCTCCACCATAAATTTTGCCAGAATTTTAGTCAGGCTCGCATTTTCGGTGCAGTCGAACAAGCTAGTCCTTGCAAACACCGTGTAATCGTGTTCAAACATAGCTTTGACCTTTTCGTACATGTAATCCTGGAACCAAGCGGGTTCATCGCTGAGCTTGGAGAAGTCTTCCTTGACGCACTTGACAATATCACAAATGCTCATTTCGGTACCAAGTTGTTTCACTTTTTGTTCTGCCAGCTGTTTCAGTCCATTCAACTGATAATCTTTTGCTACTACGTAGGTCGATATAGCTTGCTTTAATTCGATCTTTGTTTCTTCGCCCGGGGGTGTGTCTTTGTTGCAGAGCGTCTGATAAGTACCGGTGTACAGGTAATGGGCTAGTATATGACCAGTATTTGCATCTGCATCAGGTAGAAATATGTCTTTTATCTGGGAGAAGGGTGAGAAGGGGGAGGCGATCCGTTCCAGACTTTGTAAGAGGTGTTGGGGGACGTAGTAGACTCTCCGCTCTGCACCAAAATGAATTGCAACAGGAGGGCTGATATAAGGACTGCATATTGTGAAAGAAATTAGCATGAATGTCCAGAAAATAGTAGAGGAATCAGAAAGGAATGGCTTACGATATGTCCGGCCGATCATTCATGAGTGCAGAACATGGAGTTGATTCCGAGGGTGATTCCTCAGTATATGGCTCCTCAGGGCATGGCTCAGCAGGGTATGGTTCCTCAGGGCTTGATTCATCAGGGTGTGATTCATCAGGGTGTGATTCATCAGGGTGTAGCTTCTGGAGGAGAGCTGATCTCCTAACTGATTTCTTTTTAGCCATATCGATTGTTGATGGATCGGTTTTTCTGCTAATCTCAAGGCAAGTTGGCGGAGTGATTTCATACACAGGACGTACGCCGGTCTATATACTGGATGGGCTTTGCCACAAAAGGGCACAGACAATGCGAGATCCAATCAAGTCCAGCAGCTATGGAAACCTGTCCCATCAATGGCACCGCCTAGCGCCCTACATCAAGTCGCTAGCGCGGATTCTCAAGCCAATTACTTGCAACGGATCTGGGAAATTGCTCTTGGAGTATGGTCCGCGGCAGCCCTATGAAATCCACCGCCTAACTTATGAAAAGTTAGTTTAGTTGTTTAACTGGAAGATATATGACTTCATACAAAAAAAAGGGAGTGGGGAGATGATACCTAATCAAAGTATGACCAGTCGAGATATACAAAATTCACCAGTAGTGAGTAAACACTTGAGTTGAAGGTCAGACCTTTGTGAGTCTTTCTTAGTCCACCTCTTTATCGTGAATCTTTTAGCTTGCGAGTTGGCTTTCCTGTCATTGGCACGCCAATTTTGTTGAGGGTGGGCAGCAGAGTTGGATTACTAGGTTGTTTTTCCATCTGCTATCATTGGACCACTAATGTACAATCAGGACAATTCTATCCAGTCTGTCTTATCATAGCGTAAACTGCTCCGATGGTACTAGTATTCAAATATGATAGTGGAGTCCCGCCTATCAACCAAATTACTTTTGCAGTGATATTTCACTGCCCCCATAGTAAAATAGATAGGTTCAGCTACAAATGAGATAAGCAGACTTTATCGCTTCTTGAACTGACGCCGTTTTATTTTCTTGCCTACTACCAACTCCATAATGATGTAGTTAATATCCTACCTGCGTCAGTGAACCACACAGTGCACATCCAACGCATGTCTTTTAAAATGCACAATACCATCAAGCATATCAGTGCATTGGGGATGACGACATTGGAATCATCTGATGCACCCAGTGCGTTCGATTTCTTCGTATAGTCTTGGTTCCCATACCAAATCTGGGTAAGAACGTCATCTAGAATCTGTTCCTTCAGTATCTTGCCTAGTCCCGGCTTCAGCCTGGTCTCGATCCTGCGCGGTTGAGGTCCTGGTGGAATAATCCCTGCTACGAAGGTACCATCGGTTCCTCTACCGATCTATACCTACGTCACCGTACCGTGTACATCGATGGCATGTCGTTGCAGGTGCATCTTATCTTCGAGGGGAACCTGACAGAGCTCACAGCTAAGACGGTCCCCTTCCTTAATGCATTTCAAGTGCTTCCGTTTAAAATGTTTGCTGACGTCGCCTTCGCGGCCGAACTCGTAGACCCGTTCTTCGATGGGCAGGTGAATGTTGCCGACGCATTGGAAACATCTCTTTGGCCTCTTCTCTCTGTACACGCATACCTTCGCCGCTTCTAATGCTTCTTCGTCACGCTCTGACTGGCTCTTACCTGGTGGAGCACCCTTTTCGCGCCGTCGCTTCCTTCGAATAGGGTTCATGCCGCCCTCTTCAATGCCACAGTATCGCGTAACGGCATAGATCGCCTTGTTCCGTCGGCGGAGCTCTTCCTCCAGACTAAGTCCGGGTTCGGCCAGCACAGCGTCAACCAAGTCCTTCTGGGCAGGGAGCAAGGCATCGTGCACCTTCTCGAGGTCTTCCTTCGATTCTATGCCGGCAAGCTGCTGTTCGACATCACGCACAGGCTGTTCGAACTCCCAGCGTTCCTTGACGTCCCGATAAAGAGCATGCCGTCGACGCTGCCTCTCTCGATTGATCTTGCGGGTGAGTGCTTTGTACTTTGCATCCCGTGTTGCATTGGGAAGAGTATGTTTAAGGTGCTCTCGTCGGTCGAGCAGGGAACGTACGGCAAGATCATTGTTCACGGATTCAGACTGTTCCCGTGTGAGTTGCCGGGGCCGACGACGATCGATCGAACGGCTCATGGTACAGGCCGCTCGCATGAGCACCGTTTGAGGCTGAATACCCCGCACAACAGCCTGAGTGTCAACCGTGACGCGCCGTGAAAGATAGTGTTTTAGAAATGTTGTTATGCTAGCGTGTCCCATCATTAGGTTCTGCATAGCCTCGCTGACGTTGCCTACATAGGATGTTAATCCTGCTTCTTGCGTACGAGAGCTCGCAGAACATACCATTCTCATTGAAGGCCTTCCCTCCAGCATATCGGAGTGAATAGGGACGGGTCACTTGCGCAAACCCTGTAACCTCTCCTAGCGTTCGGATCCAGGGCAGCAATGTAGGATAGGGCAGAGGTTCATTGGGGGATATGTCCCAACCGTTCACACTCCGTACCGCTTTCCGAAAGACAGGAATGTCGTCCAACTTCTTATTCAGGCGAAGTGGTAGCTCGTTTCGGCCTGGTGGAATGTCGAGCCTGCTCAATTCCTCGGGGGAAGTCAGATTGTATGCTGCAAACGCCTTGTCGTAGAAGAGAACGCCAAGGAGAAAGACGTGCGGGCTGAAAACAAGAGTCTCGTCGTACATAACTTCAGGGAGTGGGAAGGTGTTCCTTTAAAAAAAAATCAGCAATCTCATAAGTTCCAGATGATACAAATCCTAGAGACGTACATATCTTTGATTCCGAGAAACTCCTTGGTAAACTCGAAGGTGAACTCTAACAACACTCGATGAGATCCACCTTCGGGATCCCTTAGCAGTGTGACCTGTATGTGCTTA